>JAMKQA010011412.1:0-12122 GCA_024699735.1 Posidonia australis
TCCTTATCCTTTTGTCTTCCCTTTGGTGTTTCCGAGTCTTGTCTCTTTCTCCGGATTCACCATTTTCGCCGTGACTGTATTGGACCTCCCAGTGTGTTCCCGCACACCGGAGTCAGGTTTTTGGTGAACCGCGCCCCAGTGGTTCCACCGGCATGGTCACAGTTCGGAAAGCAGGATAGATAAACTAGTCCACTGAGAAGCAATCAGTGACAGTTCGAAAGTCAGGATACCGTATACGTCCACCGAGAAGCAACCGGTGACGGTTCGGAAAGCAGGATAGACGAACTTGTCAACCGAGAAGCAATTGGTGACATATCGAAAGGTAGGATACCGAATACATCCACCGACAAGCTGCAGGTGACGTTCGGAAAGCAGGATAGACGAACTAGTCAAACCGAGAAGCAGTCGGTGATAGTTCGAAAGGCAGGTTACCAAATACGTGCACCGTGATGCAGCCGGTGATGATTCGGAAAGCAGGATAGATGAACAAGTCGACCGAGAAGCAATCAGTGACTGTTCGAATGGTAGGATACCGAATACGTCCACCGAGAAGCAGCCAGTGACGGTTCGGAAAGCTGGATTGACGAATTAGTCAACCGAGAAGCAATTGGTGACAGTTTGAAAGGCAGGATACCAAATACGTCCACCGAGATGTAGCCGGTGACGATTCAGAAAGCAAGATAGATGAACTTGTCGATTGAGAAGCAATCGGTGACTGTTTGAAAGGCAGGATACCGAATACATCGCTTGAGAAGCTGCAGGTGACGGTTCGGAAAGCAGGATAGACGAACTAGTCCACCGAGAAGCAATCGGTGACAGTTTGAAAGGCAGGATACCGAATATGTCCACTGAGAAGCAGCCGGTGACGATTCGGAAAGCGGGATAGACGAACTAGTCAACCAAAATCAATCGGTGATGGTTCGAATGGCAGGATACCGAATACGTCCACAGAGAAGCAGCCGGTGACGGTTCAGAATGCTGGATGGACGAACTAGTCAACCGAGAAGCAATCGGTGACAGTTCGAAAGGCAGGATACCACATACGTCCACCGAGATGCAGTCGATGACGATTCAGAAAGCAGGATTGACGAACTAGTCGTCCGAGAAGCAATCGGTGACAGTTCGAAAGGCAAGATACCGAATACGTCCACCGAGAAGCTGCCGGTGACGGTTCGGAAAGCTGGATCGACGAATTAGTCAACCGAGAAGTAATCGGTGAAAGTTCAAAAGGTAGGATACCAAATACGTCCACCGTGATGCAGTCGGTGACGATTCGGAAAGCTGGATAGACCAACTAGTCGACCGAGAAACAACCGGTGACAGTTCGAAAGGTAGGATACCGAATACGTCGACCGAGAAGTTGCCGGTGACGGTTCAGAAAGTAGGATAGACAAACTAGTCCACCGAGAAGCAATCAGTGACAGTTCGAAAGGCAGGATACCGTATACGTCCACCGAGAAGCAGCCGGTGACGGTTCGGAAAGCTGGATTGACGAATTAGTCAACAGAGAAGCAATCGGTGATAGTTCGAAAGGCAAAAAACCGAATCGGTCCATCGAGAAGCAACCGGTGACGGTTCGGAAAGTAGGATAGACGAACTAGTCCACCGAGAAGCAATCGGTGATAGTTCAAAAGGTAGGATACCGAATACATCCACCGAGAAGCTGCCGGTGACGGTTCGGAAAATAGGATAGACGAACTAGTCAAACCGAGAAGCAGTCGGTGACAGTTCCAAAGGCAGGGTACCGAATACGTCCACCGTGATGCAGCCGGTGACGATTCGGAAAGCAAGATAGACGAATAAGTCGATCGAGAAGCACTCGGTTACTATTCGAATGGTAGGATACCGAATACCTCCACTGAGAAGCAGCCAGTGACGGTTCGGAAAGCTGGATTGACGATATAGTCAACCGAGAAGCAATTGGTGACAGTTCGAAAGGCAGGATACCAAATACGTCCCCCGAGATGTAGCCGGTGACGATTCAGAAAGCAAGATAGACGAACTAGTCGAATGAGACGCAATCGATGACAGTTCGAAAGGCAAGATACCGATTACGTCCCCCGAGAAGCAACAGGTGACGGTTCGGAAAGCAGGATAGACGAACTAGTCCACCGAGAAGCAATCGGTGACAGTTCGAATGGCAGGATACCGAATATGTCCACTGAGAAGCAGCCGGTGATGATTCAGAAAGCGGGATAGACGAACTAGTCAACCAAGATCAATCGGTGATAGTTCGAAAGGCAGGATACCGAATACGTCCATCGAGAAGCAGCCGGTAACAGTTCGAAAGGCTGGATACCGAACTAGTCAACTGAGAAGCAATCGGTTACAGTTCAAAAGGCAGGATACCAAATACGTCCACCGTGATGCAGCTGGTGACGATTCAGAAATTTGGATAGACAAACAAGTCGACCGAGAAACAATCAGTGACAATTCGAAAGGCAGGATACCGAATACGTCCACCGAGAAGCAGCCGGTGACGGTTCAGAATGCTGGATGGATGAACTCGTCAACCGAGAAGCAATCGGTGACAGTTTGAAAGGCAGGATACCAAATACGTCCACCGAGATGCAACCGATGACGATTCGGAAAGCAGGATTGACGAACTAGTCGACCGAGAAGCAATCGGTGACAGTTCGAAAGGCAGGATACCGAATACCTCCACCGAGGAGCAGCCGGTGAAGGTTCGGAAAGATGAATAGACGAACTAGTCAACCGAGAAGCAATCAGTGACAGCTCGAAAGGTAGGATAACGAATATATCCACCGAGAAGCAGCCGGTGACGATTCAAATGCGGGATAGACGAACTAGTCAACCGAGATGCAATCGGTGATAGTTCGAAAGGTAGGATATCGAATACGTCCACCGAGAAGCAGCCGGTGACTGTTCGGAATGCTGGATAGACGAACAAGTCAACCGAGAAGCAATCGGTGACAGTTTGAAAGGCAGGATACCGTATACGTCCACCGAGAAGCAGCCGATGACGGTTCGGAAAGCTGGATTAACGAATTAGTCAACCGAGAAGCAATCGGTGACTATTCCAAAGGCAGGATACCGAATAGGTCCACCGACAAGCTGCCGGTGATGGTTCAGAAAGCAGGATAGACGAACTAGTCAAACCGAGAAGCAGTAGGTGAGAGTTCGAAAGGCAGGGTACCAAATACGTCCACCGTGATGCAGCCGGTGACGATTCGGAAAGCAGGATAGACGAACAAGTCGACCGTGAAGGAATCGGTGACTGTTCGAAAGGTAGGATACCGAATACGTCCACCGAGAAGCAGCCAGTGACGGTTCGGAAAGCTGGATTGACGAATTAGTCAACCGAGAAGCAATTGGTGACAGTTCGAAAGGCAGGATACCATATACGTCCACCGAGATGCAGCCGGTGACGATTCAGAAAGAAAGATTGATGAACTAGTCGACTGAGAAGCGATCAGTGATAGTTCGAAAGGCAGGATACCGAATACGTCCCCCGAGAAGCTGCAGGTAATGGTTCGGAAAGTAGGATAGACGAACTAGTCCACCAAGAAGCAATCAGTGATAGTTCGAAAGGCAGGATACCGAATATGTCCACTGAGAAGTAGCCGGTGACGATTCGGAAAGCGGGATAGATGAACTAGTCAACCAAGATCAATCGGTGATAGTTCGAAAGGCAGGATACCGAATACGTCCATCGAGAAATAGCCGGTGACGGTTCAGAATGCTGGATGGACGAACTAGTCAACCGAGAAGCAATCGGTGACAGTTCGAAAGGCAGGATACCAATTACTTCCACCGAGATGCAGCCGACGACGATTCGGATAGCAGGATTGACGAACTAGTCGACCGAGAAGCAATCGGTGACAGTTCGAAAGGCAAGATACCGAATACGTCCACCGAAAAGCAGCTGGTGAAGGTTCGGAAAGCTGAATAGACGAACTAGTCAACCAAGAAGCAATCAGTGACTGTTCGAAAGGTCGGATACCGAATATGTCCACCGAGAAGCAGCTGGTGACAATTAAAATGCGGGATAGACGAACTAGTCAACCGAGATGCAATCGGTGACAGTTCGAAAGGTAGGATACCGTATACGTCCACCGAGAAGCAGCTGGTGACAGTTCGGAATGCTGGAGAGACGAACAAGTCAACCGAGAAGCAATCGGTGATAGTTTGAAAGCAGGACGCCAAATACGACCACCGAGATGCAGCCAGTGACGATTCGGAAAGCAGGATAGAGTAACTAGTCGACCGAGAAGCAATCGGTGACAGTTCGAAAGGTGGGATACCGAATACGTCAACCGTGAAGCTGCCGAAGACGGTTCGGAAGGATTGATAGACGGACTAGTCAACTGAGAAGCAATCGGTTGCAGTTTAAAAGGCAGGATACCAAATACGTCCACCGTGATGCAGCCGGTGACGATTCAAAAATTTGGATAGCCGAACAAGTCGACCGAGAAGCAATCAGTGACAGTTCGAAAGGCAGGATACCGAATACGTCCACCGAGAAACAGCCGGTGACGGTTCAGAATGCTCGATGGACGAACTAGTCAACCGAGAAGCAATCGGTGACAGTTCGAAAGGCAGGATACCAAATACGTCCACCGAGATGCACCCGATGACGATTCGAAAAGCAGGATTGACGAACTTGTCGACCGAGAAGCAATCGGTGACAGTTTGAAAGGCAAGATACCGAATATGTCCACCGAGAAGCAGCCGGTGAAGGTTCGGAAAGCTGAATAGACGAACTAGTCAACCGAGAAGCAATCAGTGACAGTTCGAAAGGTTGGATACCGAATATGTCCACCGAGAAGCAGCCGGTGACGATTCAAATGCGGGATAGACGAACTAGTCAACCGAGACGCAATCGGTGACAGTTCGAAAGGTAGGATACCGAATACGTCCACCGAGAAGCAGCCGGTGACAGTTCAGAATGCTG
This sequence comes from Posidonia australis, assembly GCA_024699735.1. NCBI lineage: Eukaryota > Viridiplantae > Streptophyta > Magnoliopsida > Alismatales > Posidoniaceae > Posidonia > Posidonia australis. The sequence goes on from JAMKQA010011412.1 coordinate 4,916, forward strand.
GATAGACGAATAAGTCAACCGAGAAGCAATCAGTGACAGTTTGAAAGGCAGGATACCATATACGTCCATCGAGAAGCAGCCGGTGACGGTTCGGAAAGCTGGATTGACGAATTAGTCAACCGAGAAGCAATCGGTGACAGTTCGAAAGGCAGGATACCGAATAGGTCCACCGAGAAGCAACTAGTTACGGTTCGGAAAGCAGGATAGACGAACTTGTCAACTGAGAAGCAATCGGTGACAGTTCGAAAGGTAGGATACCGAATACGTCCACCGACAAGCTACCGGTGACGGTTCGGAATGCAGGATAGACGAACTAGTCAAACCGAGAAGCAGTCGGTGAGAGTTCGAAAGGCAGGGTACCAAATATGTCCACCGTGAAGTAGCCGGTGACGATTCGGAAAGTAGGATAGACGAACAAGTCGACCGAGAAGCAATCTGTGACTGTTCGAAAGGTAGGATACCGAATACGTCCACCAAGAAGCAGCCAGTGACGGTTCGGAATGCTGGATTGACGAATTAGTCAACCGAGAAGCAATTGGTGTCAGTTCGAAAGGCAGGATACCAAATACGTCCACCGAGATGCAGCCGGTGATGATTCAGAAAGCAAGATTGACGAACTAGTCGACTGAGAAGCTATCGGTGACAGTTCGGAAGGTAGGATACCGAATACGTCCCCCGAGAAGCTGCAGGTAACGGTTCGGAAAGTAGGATAGACGAACTAGTCCACCGAGAAGCAATCAGTGACAGTTCGAAAGGCAGGATACTGAATATGTCTACTGAGAAGCAGCCGGTGACGATTTGGAAAGCGGGATAGACGAACTAGTCAACCAAGATCAATTAGTGATAGTTCGAAAGGCAGGATACCAAATACGTCCATCGAGAAGCAGCCGGTGACGGTTCTGAATGCTGGATGGACGAACTAGTCAACCGAGAAGCAATCCGTGACAGTTCGAAAGGCAGGATACCAAATACGTCCACCGAGATGCAGCCGATGACGATTCGAAAAGCAGGATTGACGAACTAGTCGACCGTGAAGCAATCGGTGACAGTTCGAAAGGCAAGATACCGAATACGTCCACCGAGAAGTAGCCGGTGAAGGTTCGGAAAGCTGAATGAACGAACTAGTCAACCAAGAAGCAATCAGTGACAGTTCGAAAGGTAGGATACCGAATATGTCCACCGAGAAGCAGCCGGTGACGATTAGAATGCGGGATAGACAAACTTGTCAACCGAGATGCTGTCGGTGACAGTTCGAAAGGTTGGATACCGAATACGTCCACCAAGAAGCAGCTGGTGACAGTTCGGAATGCTTGATAGACGAACAAGTCAACCAAGAAGCAATCGGTGACAGTTTGAAAGAAGGACGCCAAATACGCCCACCGAGATGCAGCCAGTGACGAATCGGAAAGCAGGATAGAGTAACTAGTCGACCGTGAAGCAATCGGTGACAACTCGAAAGGTAGGATACCGAATACGTCAACCGTGAAGCTGCCGGAGACGGTTCGGAAGGCTTGATAGACGAACTAGTCAACTGAGAAGCAATCTGTTACAGTTCAAAAGGAAGGATACCAAATACGTCCACCGTGATGCAGCCGGTGACGATTCAGAAATTTGGATAGACGAACATGTCGACCGAGAAGCAATCAGTGACAGTTCGAAAGGCAGGATACCAAATACGTCCACCGAGAAGCAGCCGGTGACGGTTCGGAAAGCAGGATAGACGAACTAGTCCACCGAGAAGCAATCAATGACAGTTCGAATGGCAGGATACCATATACGTCCACCGAGAAGCAGCCGGTGACGGTTCGGAAAACTGAATTGACGAATTAGTCAACCGAGAAGCAATCGATGATAGTTCGAAAGGCAGGATACCGAATAGGTCCACCGAGAAGCAGCCGGCGACGATTCGGAAAGCGGGATAGACGAACTAGTTAATCGAGAATCAATCGGTGACAGTTCGAAAGGTAGGGTACAAAATACGTCCACCGAGAAGCAGCCGGTGACTGTTCGGAAAGCTGGATTGACGAGCTAGTCCACCGAGAAGCAATCAATGACACTTCAGAAGGCAGGATACCAAATACGTCCACCGAGATGATTGGGAAAGCAGGATAGACGAAATAGTCAACCGAGAAGCAATCAGTGACAGTTCGAATGGCAGGATACCGAATACGTCCACAGAGAAGCAGCCTGTGACGGTTCGGAAAGAAGGATAGATGAAGTAGTCAACCGAGAAGCAATCGGTGACAGTTCAAAAGGCAGGATACCAAATACATCCACCGAGAAGCAGCCCGTGACGGTTCGGAAAGCAGGATAGATGAAGTAGTCAACCGAGAAGCAATCGGTGACAGTTCCAAAGGCAAGATACCAAATACGTCCACCGAGATGCAGCCGGTGATGATTCGGAAAGCAAGATATACGAACTAGTCAACCGAGAAGCATCCAGTGACAGTTTGAAAGGCAGGATACCGAATATGTCCACGGAGAAGCAGCCGGTGACGATTCGGAAAGGGGGATAGATGAACTAGTCCACTGAGAAGCAATTGATGACAGTTCGAATGGTAGGATACCGAATACGTCCACGGAGAAGCAGCCGGTGACAGTTCAAAAAGCTGGACAGACGATCAAGTCAACCGAGAAGCAATCAGTGACAGTTCGAAAGGCAGGATACCAAATACGTCCACCGAGATGCAGCCGGTAACGATTCGGAAAGCAAGATAGACGAACTAGTCAACCGAGAAGCAATCGGTGACAGTTAGAAAGGAAGTTTACCGAATACGTCCCCTGAGAAGCAGCCAGTGATGGTTCGGAAAGCAGGATAGACGAACTAGTCGACTGAGAAGCAATCGGTGACAGTTCGAAAGGCAGGATACCGAATATGTCCACGGAGAAACAGCTGGTGACGATTCGGAAAGAGGGATAGACGAACTAGTCAACAAAGAAGCAATTGATGACAGTTCGAATGGCAAAATACCGAATACGTCCACGGAGAAGCAGCCGGTGACGGTTCGGAATGCTGGACAGACGATCGAGTCAACCGAGAAGCAATCAGTGACAGTTCGAAAGGTAGGATACCAAATACGTCCACCGAGATGCTGCCGGTGACGATTCGGAAAGCAAGATAGACGAACTAGTCAACCGAGAAGCAATCGGTGACAGTTCGAAAGGTAGTATACCGAATACGCCCCCTGAGAAGCAGCCGGTGACGGTTTGGAAAGCAGGATAGACGAACTAGTCCATCAAGAAGCAATCGGTGACAGTTTGAAAGGCAATATACCGAATGCGTCCACTGAGAAGCAGCTGGTGACGTTTCGGAAAGCAGGATTGACGAATTTGTCAACCAAGATGCAATCAGTGACAGTTCCAATGGCAGGATACCAAATATGTCCACCGAGAAGCAACCGGTGATGATTCAGAAAGCGGGATAGACGAACTAGTCAACCGAGAAGCAATCGGTGACAGTTCGAAAGGCAGGATACCGAATACGTCCACCGAGAAGCAGCCAGTGACGGTTCGGAAAGCTGGATAGATGAACTAGTCAACCGAGAAGCAATCGGTGACATTTTGAAAGGCAGGATACCAAATACGTCCACCGAGATGCAGCCGGTGACGATTCGGAAAGCAGGATTGACGAACTAGTCGACCGAGAAGCAATCAGTGACAGTTCAAAAGGAAGGATTCCGAATACATCCACTGAGAAACAGCCGGTGACGGTTCGGAAAGCATAATAGACGAACTTGTCAACCGAGAAGCAATCAGTGACAGTTTGAAAGGCAGGATACCAAATATGTCCACCGAGAAGTAGCGGGTGACGATTCGAATGTGGGATAGACGAACTTGTCAACCAAGATGCAATCGGTGATAGTACGAAAGGCAGGATACTGAATTCGTCCACCGAGAAGCAGCCGATGATGGTTCGGAATGCTGGATAGATGAACAAGTAAACCGAGATGCAATCGGTGACTGTTCGAAAGGCAGGACGTCAAATACGCCCACCGAGATGCAGCAGGTGACGATTCGGAAAGCTGGATAGACGAACTAGTCGACCGAGAAGCAATCAATGACAGTTCGATAGGTAGGATACCAAATACGTCCACCGAGAAGCAGCCGGTGACGGTTCGGAAAGAAGGACTGACGAACTAGTCAACCTAGAAGCAATCGGTGACAGTTCAAAAGTTAGGATACCGAATACGTCCACTGGGAAGCTGCCGGTGACGGTTCGGAAAGCTGGATAGACGAACTAGTCAACCGAGAAGCAATCGATGAAAGTTCAAAAGGCAGGATACCAAATACGTCCACCGTGATGCAGCCGGTGACGATTCGGAAAGCTGGATAGACGAACTAGTCGACCGTGAAGCAATCAGTGACAATTCGAAAGGTAGGATACTGAATACGTCCAATGAGAAGTTGCCGGTGAAGGTTCGGAAAGCTAGATAGACAAACTAGTCCACCGAAAAGCAATCAGTGACAGTTCGAAAGGCAGGATACCGTATACGTCCAACGAGAAGCAGCCAGGGACGGTTCGGAAAGCAGGATTGACGAATTAGTCAACCGAGAAGCAATCGGTGACAGTTTGAAAGGCAGGGTACCAAATACGTCCACCGTGATGTAGTCGGTGATGATTCGGAAAGCAGGATAGAGGAACAAGTCGACCGAGAAGCAATCGGTGACTGTTCGAAAGGCAAGATACCAAATACGTCCACCGAGATGCAGCCAATGACGATTCAGAAAGCAAGATAGACGAACTAGTCGACTGAGAAGGAATCGGTAACTTTTCGAAAGGTAGGATACCGAATACGTCCCCCAATAAGCTGCTGGTGACGGTTCGGAAAGCTGGATAGACATACTAGTCCACCGAGAAGCAATCAGTGACAGTTCGAAAGGCAGGATACCGTATACGTCCAACGAGAAGCAGCCGGGGACGGTTCGGAAAGCAGGATTGACGAATTAGTCAACCGAGAAGCAATCGGTGACAGTTCGAAAGGCAGGGTACCAAATACGTCCACCGTGATGCTGCCGGTGACGATTCGGAAAGCAGGATAGAGGAACTAGTCCACGAGAAGCAACCGGTGACAGTTCGAAGGGCAGGATACCGAATACGTCCACCGAGAAGCAGTCGGTGACGATTCGGAAAGCGGGATAGACGAACTAGTCAACCAAGATCAATCAGTGATAGTTCGAAAGGCAGGATACCGAATACGTCCACCGAGAAGCAGCCGGTGATGGTTCAAAATGCTGGATGGACGAACTAGTCAACCGAGAAGCAATCGGTGACAGTTCGAAAGGCAGGATACCAAATACGTCCACCGAGATGCAGCCGATGACGATTCGGAAAGTAGGATTGACGAACTAGTCGACCGAGAAGCAATCGGTGACAGTTCGAAAGGCAAGATACCGAATACGTCCACCGAGAAGCAGCCGGTGAAGGTTCAGAAAGCTGAATAGAAGAACTAGTCAACCGAGAAGCAATCAGGGACTGTTCAAAAGGTAGGATACCGAATATGTCCATCGAGAAGCAGCCAGTGACGATTTAAATGCGGGATAGACGAACTAGTCAACCGAGATGCAATCGGTGACAGTTCGAATGGTTGGATACCGAATACGTTCACCGAGAAGCAGCCGGTGACAGTTCGGAATGCTGGATAGATGAACAAGTCAAACGAGAAGCAATTGGTGACTGTTCGAAAGTAAGGCACCAAATACGTCCACCGAGATGCAGCCAGTGACGATTCGGAAAGCCGGATAGAGTTACTAGTCGATCGAGAAGCAATCGGTGACTGTTCGAAAGGCAGGATACCGAATACGTCCACCGAGAAGCAGCCGGTGACAGTTCGAAAAGCAGGATAGACGAACTAGTCAACCGAGAAGCAATCGATGACTGTTCGAAAGGTAGGATACCGAATACGTCAACTGAGAAGCTGTCGGAGACGGTTCGGAAGGCTGGATAGACGAACTACTCAACTGAGAAGCAATCGGTGACAGTTCAAAAGGCAGGATACCAAATACGTCCACCGTGATGCAGTCGGTGACGATTCGGAAATTTGGATAGACGAACAAGTCGACTGAGAAGCAATCAGTGACAGTTCGAAGGGCAGGATACCGAATACGTCCACCGAGAAGCAGCCGGTGACGGTTCGGAAAGCTGGATAGACGAACTAGTCCACCGAGAAGCAAACAGTGACAGTTCGAATGGTAGGATACCATATACGTCCACCGAGAAGCAGTCGGTGACGGTTCGGAAAGTTGAATTGACGAATTAGTCAACCGAGAAGCAATCGGTGACAGTTCGAAAGGCAGGATACCGAATAGGTCCACCGAGAAGAAGCCGGCGACGATTCGGAAAGCGGGGTAGACGAACTAGTTAATCGAGAAGCAATCGGTGACAGTTTGAAAGGCAGGGTACCGAATACGTCCACCAAGAAGCAGCCGGTGACTGTTCGGAAAGCTGGATTGACGAGCTAGTCCACCAAGAAGCAATCGGTGACACTTCGAAAGGCAGGATACCAAATACGTCCACCGAGATGTAGCCGGTGACGATTCGGAAAGCAGGATAGACGAACAAGTCGACCGAGAAGGAATCGGTGACAGTTCAAAAGGCAGGATACCGAATACGTCCACCAAGAAGTAGCCTGTGACGGTTCGGAAAGCAGGATAATTGAAGTAGTCAACCGAGAAGCAATCGGTGACATTTCAAAAGGCAGGATACCAAATACATCCACCGAGAAGCAGCCCGTGACGGTTCGGAAAGCAGGATAGATGAAGTAGTCAACCGAGAAGCAATCGGTGACAGTTCGAAAGGCAAGATACCAAATTCATCCACCGAGATGCAGCCGGTGACGATTCGGAAAGCAAGATAGACGAACTAGTCGACCGAGAAGCAATCGGTGATAGTTCGAAAGGCAGGATACCGAATACATCCCCTGAGAAGTAGCTGGTGATGGTTCAAAAAGTAGGAAAGACGAACTAGTCCACCGAGAAGAAATCGGTGACAGTTCTAAAGGCATAATACCGAATACGTCCACTGAGATGCAGCCGGTGACGGTTCGGAAAGCAGGATAGACGAACTAGTCAACCGAGAAGCAATCGGTGACAGTTCGAAAGGCAGGATACCGAATATGTCCACCGAGAAGCAGCCGGTGACGATTTGGAAAGGGTGGTAGACGAACTATTCCACCGAGAAGCATTCTGTGATAGTTCGAAAGGCAGGATA
>JAMKQA010011414.1:0-13288 GCA_024699735.1 Posidonia australis
CCCCTGGAATTTACATTTTTCACTCACACATGCATTTTGTACATTTTGTTCCCCTTTTCATGCAAATTTTCTCATACATTCTTCCTTGCATCGTGCACGCATTTCCAACTCATTCAAACTTGATTTTCCCATTGTTTCCCAAATTTCTTTTGACTTTCAGGATTTTGATTTGATTTGGTTTTCCATCGCCTGAGGGCATACATTAATAGGCTTAACAGTGCCGACATTGACCCAAATGAGGATTATTTTCTCCAATTTGATTTTTTCGGATTTCTTCGAGTTTTCACTGATTTGCATGATGCTTTCTCGAGTACTTCTGATTTTCACGATTTTCCTTATCGCCCAAGGGCGTTCAATAAAGCAGCATTTTCAATGCCTACATTGTCCCTTGGATTATCATTTTTTTCTTTTATTCATTTCTTCTCTTCGATTTGGCATGTTTTCACAGTCATCTTAAGCATGTGCATTCAAAGTAGACAAGCATACACACAATAGACCATTAGCAAGTAGGAAACCTAGAAAGACTGATTTCTTCTAGTGCATGGGGGTGTATAACCCTTTCCCCATGCGTAATAAGAATCCTTACCCTTTCTCTGGCCCGCATTGATTTGTGCACTACATCCATTAGGCACAAAGCATGCATTTGTTTTCTTCGCCTTTATTTCTTTTGGTTTTTTCCTTTGTGTTTGGTTTTCCTCGTCTTTCCATTAAAAGACCAGGAGGCGACTCCTTTCCTTATCGTTTTCTTATCTTTCCTTGGTGTTTTCGAGTCTAGTCTTCTTCCTCGGATTCACCATCTTCGCCGTGACCGTATCGGGACTCCTTCTGTGCTTCCACGCACCTAGGAGAGCCATGTAGGGTTCCATCGGCATGGTCACAGAAACTGGCGACTCCGCTAGAGATAACCAGATTCTGGCTTTCATTTTCGTTTCCTTGCTTGCTTAGCATTGATCTATACTTCGTGTTTGTTTGCTTGTTCTATTTGTTTGTACATATTTAACTGTACATGCTTTTTACACTATTGCTATGCCACAACACATGCACATGACCTGATTCATGCTTTTGTGTGGATACTTGCTTTTCTTCACTACTTGTGAGTACTACACTAGCACATGTCATATTCATGCCTTTTGCTTGGTTGATTGCTGTTTCGATGCCATGATTGTGTGTTTTCTTCTCCTTTTTGTATTTGCCATGATTAGGAGAGTAGAGACATGTTTGCCTCCCTATCTAGTTAAAATAAAACACACAAACTCAGATAAACAAATAATATGGCACAACTAGAGACAAATGGTCACAATTTCCCATGGTTTAATAAAACTCAAGTAAAAGATATAAAAGCATATTCCATGAATGATCATTTTAGAAAGCATGCATCTTCTCCTCTGGGTCCACCCACAGTTTGTGAAGGACAATTCTAGTAAGCTGTTTTATAGTTTTGGCGTAGGGCATGTTGCTAGTTTGTCCCCCCTTGTCTGGGGTCATGTCGGTGTTAGTAGAGGGTATAGTTATATGCTACTACAGGAGATGAGGCCACCAACGCACCACCCATTCACTACTTGCGCTTCGGCCAAGATTTAGAACGAGAACCTTACTTTTCTGACCAAAGTCAAAACTTAAAACCCATGAATGCGTCCCATGTGGTCAACCCCACATGGGACATGCATAGTGAGGGAGTGCACTTTAGGACATTCATCTGCATTGTGTGTCATGGCATACCACTATAATAACTCACATTTGTCTGTGCATCGTTGTTCAGGTTTTGATACCTATTTTTTTCTTGCCTGTTTTCTCAAGTAGCTTGTTGCAAGGTCGTCAGCTAGGAGCTCGGGTGTCTCCATTGCGGGCAGCCTCCTGTTGTTGTTTTCTCTTGCCTTTTCTGAGCTATTGGTCAATTTTTGATAGTAGTTCGTCTTAGAACTCGTGCGTTTGTCTTCTGTAGCAGCTCCATTCATATTCACTTGCGGTTAGCCATGGTCCTGCAGACCCACAAGCCTCCAGTTATTGTTTTGAAGGGGGATCCACACTTAGATCCACCTCCTCTCACTTTGACTGCTTCTTCTTCCCTCAGTGCGTCCCGATTTAGGAATTATAGAGGATCCCTATCTCCTCTTCCGAGATAGCAACAGACACAAGCTGATCTAGGGCCATGCCGAGAGGACAAACTAGGCAAATGAGGCCCGATGGATTCCCTAGGAAAGAACTGAGAGAGAAAGGATAAACCCCTGAAGTTCTTGTATCCTCGGAGCTTGCTGGCTTAGACAAGGTAAGGTCGGCTATTCTAGAGTGTGCACGTGTGCGTGTAGGTGTGGGTGTAGGTGTAGGTGTATGTGTGTGCTACCTCCTGTGAGTTGATGACAATGTCCCCATTGTCAGTCAAATCCTGGACATCATCCCGGAGAGCAAAACACTTGTTTGTCAAATGTCCACGAGTGCGACGGAATTGGTAGAACAAGTTTGTCTTATACCACCCAGGAAGCAGGTCCGATGGTGGACGAACCTCCAGTAGTTGCAGGAACGGCGCAACTTTAGGAAAGATGTCACCCAATGAATCCCTGAGGCTGCCTTTGCCGTTGTTGCTACCCTTGTTGTACTAACACAGTGAGACACGTCGGCTCAATAGTGGTGTGTGGATGTGTAATGCGTGCTGACCTAGATGCTGGTGAGGATGGAGACATGGATGTGGGTACTGTGCCAACAACAAAGGTCCCACTGTCAATCAAAGTCTGAACTTGCTTGTCAATAACATCTTGCCTGATGATGAAAATTGGGAAAGCTCGCCTATGTCAGAATGGATTATCCCTCCTCAGTTGTCACTATTTAGACAACCAAGTTAGCAAGGGAGCCACCGAACATCAAAGCTGGACGAAATGTCCAAACTCCGCAGGGATCCTACACCTCCAAGAGGGAGAGAAAATGTTAGGGGTGACTGAGAGTGTGAGCTAGAAAAGAAAACATACATTGCAAGGGCATAAAAGAATAGAGAAGACAGAAGTCAACCCAAGAGTGAGAGGCATGCATTGTAGCTCTACCCTTACTATACCTTGGAGAGGAGTTGGAGTATGCACTCAATCCAATCACACCTTTGAGGGACTGACCCACCCTCTTGTAATAAAGGCCTCCTGAATAGATCGAGTGCTTATTACCACCAAGTCAAGGTTAGAGTGAAACCGCATGTCTATGAGGGAGTAAAAGAAAAGATAATGATATTGAAAAGAAAAAGCAGGTGTAGGACCTTAAAGAGTTTAGCATGGAGCCAGGTGTGACCATGCCGGTGGAACCCTTCCATAGCTCTCCTACTACCAAGTGCGTGGAAGCACACGAGGAGACCCAATACGGTCACGACGAAGATGGTGAATCTGGAGGAAGAGATTAGACTCGAAAACACAAAGGGAAGATAAAAAGGATAAGGAAAGGAGTCGCCACCTAGTCTTTTAATGGAAAGATGAGGAAAACCAAAAACACAAGAAAATTGAGAAGCAAACAAGATGTAGAATGTATGTGTGTGCTTTGCGCCTAATGGACAATGCACAAATGAATGCGGACCAGAGAAAGGGTAAGGATTCTGGTTACGCATGGGGAAGGGGTTAGGTACCCCCATGCACCCGAGAAAACTCGGTCTTTCTAGGTTTCCTTATTGTCAATGGTCTAATGAATGTATGCTTGCTTATTCTATATGCCCATGCTAAATATGATTGAAAAACATGCCAAATCAAAGTGAAGAAATGAAATAAAGGAAAAGTTAATCCGAGGGTCAAATGTAGGTATGGAGAATGTCGCTTTACTATACGCCCTTCGGTGATGAGGAATATTGTGAAAATCAAGAAATTCTCCGAAAGCATCTCGCAAATTAGTGGAAATTAGGATAAATCCAAGAAAATCAAAAAGGAAAAAATAATCCTCATTCTAGGACAATGTTGGCTTTGTGAAGCCTTTTCATGTACACCCTCGGACGATGGAAAGCCAAAATAAATCTAAAGGTGAAAATCGGAGAAATCCTGGAAATGACGAGAAAACAAAGCTCGGAACAAGCTAGAAAAGCGTGCACAAAGCAAGGAGGGAAAGGCAAGAAAACTTTTGCGGAAAGATGTGAAAAAAATGTGCAAAATGCATATGTAACTGTAAATAGTGAAAATTCCAGGGGCCTTTGTGCAAAAAAACCCAAATTCTGATTAAAACTAATATTCTTAAGCCCAAATCATCAAAAATACATAGGAAAACACATTCTTTGCAATTATGAAGAAATCTAGGGTTAAATGTGCAAACATGTGCAATCTAGTCAAAATGAAGTTTCCTAGGGGTTAAAATGCAATTTTACCACTAAAAGATGCATTTAAAACAATTCAATGGAAATTCAGGGTAAAATATGCAAGAAAAATGATTCAAAAAAGTTCAGGGGCAAAACAGTCATTTTACCCCTGAAAACAGGCATTCAGAGTAAAATCAGTGAAGTACAGGGGCTAAACTGAAAATTGCTTAGTAGAATAAAGCATCTAGATGAATTTCAGTAATGACTAAGGATTAAAATGCAATTTACCCTGAGAAAACATGCTTCAAAAAAGTTTTCAAAAACTTATGGGGTTGAAGTGCAATTTAACCAACAAAAACAACATCCTAAATGATTTCAAAAGAAGGCAAGGGCTTAAATGCAAATTAACCAGTAAAAATAAGCATTCTGATTTATTTTGATGAAGTTCAGGGGCTTTAATGAAATTTTCACAGAAAAAAGTGCACTCAGAAAGGTTTCAAGGAAGTTTAGGGTCTTTTATGCAAAAAAGTTGAATTAAAATGCATTAAAAGAAATCTAGAGGGCTTTTGCTGAAGTTTAACGCCTGGAAAACATTATTTTAAATGTTCAGGGGGAACAATGTAATATTTTTAGTTAAAACTTTATTCGAATGATTTATGAAAAATGAATGGAGGACCTATTTGTAATAAAAGAACCCATGTGTAATACAAAAAGGACCTAAATGTAATGAAAACAAAGTTTCAGAAGTTTATTAAAATAAATATTTTTATTTCTCTTAAAAAAGGAAAAAAGAAACAAGGACCACCGGTGATGGAGCTCCGCCGCTGACGACCATCAAGGGGGGCAAACAAGGCCTTCCTGTGGTTTGATCTTAAATCAGACCTCACGGGAAGCAAGAAGGGAGTGAGAGGAGAGGATCCAACGGAGTGGATTAGGGATCAATTGGTGGGAATGGTCATCCCACCTCCCTCACCATTGAGGAGCTCTAGCGACGGCGTTGGGGAAGAATAGGCCTCTACAGGGCAACGGTGCGGCGTTCCAGTGGTTGCGGAGGCATCTTGGAGCATCGAGGAGTGTCCACACTTCTTCTGGAGCGGAATGGAGGCTGATGGAGCAAGGAGTGGGATCGCCTATTGCTGCTGTGGCCTCCTCTGGTGAACGACGTGGCTACAGTGATCCAGAGCTGGAGGTGCGGTCATGGAAGATCCGGAGGCCTCGCGGGACACGGTAGAGTGTTGCTGGACCATTGGGGATTTGCTGCAAAGCGGGGGGCACGTGCTCCTCCTCTGGAGTGGTCATCTTCTCCGACGACGGCGTCTCTAGCGCTTCTCCGACGATTCTCGTACAGGGCTGTCTGGAGGTGTCGGAGCGACGATCCAAGGAGCGGGAAAGTATTAAGGAGACTAGAGGAAGAGGAGACGAGGCTCGAGGGCCAAGGCCGTGCCCTGGATCGCTCCCCCTCCTACATCGCCGGAAAACGGCAACGGTGAGCCCTAGGGACCAATTCTGACCAGAGGAAGGCTTTGGATGGCTCAGAATTGTCCAGAATGAAGGAGGAGGTCCTAGGCAACTATGCTCGAGCTAGATGGGATCAGAGAGGGGCGTACCTGGCTTGACGAAGCTCTGCAACTCACCGGAGCGCTTGGAATCTCCTTCTCTCCTCTCTGCTAGCTTCCCTTTCTCTCTAGAATTCTCTGACACTCACAGCTCTCTTCTCTCTCGCGCCAAAAGTCTTTTTAAAATCATGCCTTTGCCCTTCTTTTATAGGTGAGGAGGAACCCAACAACCCAACCAACAGAACACTAACCGTGCTAACAGATCCACTAACCAACCCTCTAACTCCCTAACTGAAGTCGTAACAGCCTAACAAACAAACAAGAACTAAACGGCTACCTCCTTGTTGTCCCTATGGTCGCCGACAGGGATGAATGGTGATCCAGGCTTCACCAGCGGCTGATCCAGTGGCTGGAGATGCTTGGAGATTTGCTAGATTAGTGGTGAAGCTCGAGCTAGCTGATGAGCTCAGTAAGGAGGTGGGTTCAGGCTGATTCTTGGGAGATCAATGGAGAATAAGTGGGTTCAATGGGGAGGAGAAAATGGGTGTGCAATTTGTATGTATTTTTGGTAGAAAAAAGAATATTAGTAAATGATGAATATGGATAGGGAAGCTAAAGTGTTAGGTTGGAAAAAGAGGAAAAAAGAAAAAAAAATGTTTATGGTGGGCCTTCATGGGCTTTGGGACCAAGGTGGGATCAATTGGGCTTAATGGGCCTATGTGGGCCTTATGGGCCTCCATGGGCTCAAATAGGTTAAATGGGCCTAAATAGCTCATGTGGGCTCAAGTGGTCTCAAATTGGGTTTAATGGGCCTATGTGGGCCTTGTGGGCCTCCATCGGCCTAATGGGCTTAAGTTGATTCAATTAGAGTTAGAGTTCAGCCACCACATCTCCATCCTATAAAATTAGGAAATTGGGGTGTCTACAAATGCCCCTCCCTGAGCGTGGTCAGAAGAACGAGTAGAATAGAGACCGACGCTCAGGGTTGACAAAGACACCCCACCTGCAGCCATAAGCAAGAGTTAGCCACCGGCAACTAACCACTATTCAGTGAATGCACTAGTGGTCCCATTGCCATAGTCGAAGCCAAATATCAGAGAAGACAACACAGACAACCAAATACTGACAAGTTGACGACCAATCAGCTTCGAAAAGACATGACTGGTTATCACCCTTGTCGAGAAAAGCACCGGACAAGACTCTCGGTGTTTGCCGACCGGGAAGTGACTGGTCACGGAAGTCATCCAGGTAGTTCGGGCTACCAGCCCACAAGGAGGTAAATCAAAGGTGAAAAGGGGGCACTAGGATTCATTCTAATAGAACGAAGCGTGGATGGGAAAATCTCAAATGTAAAAGGAACACTAGGATCCCTCCCATTGGAACGAACCATGGATGGAAAAATCTCAAATGTAAAGGAACAACAGGATCCGTCCCATTGGAACGAACAGTGGATGCGAAAATCTCAAATGTAAAAGGAACACCAACATCCATCCCATTGGAACGAACCGTGGATAGGAAAATCTCAAATGTAAAGGAACACCAGGATCCGTCCCAATGGAACGAACTGTGGATAGGAAAATCACAAATGCAAAAAGAGCACCAGGATCCATCTCATGGGAACGAACTGTGGATGGGAAAACCTCAAATGTAAAAGGAACACCAGGATCTGTCCCATTGGAACGAACCGTCGATAGGAAAATCTCAAATGTAAAGGAACACCAGGATCCGTCCCATTGAAACGAACCGTGGATAGGAAAATCTCAAATGCAAAAGGAACACCAAGATTTGTCCCATTGGAACGAACTGTGGATAAGAAAATCTCAAATGCAAAAGGAACACCAAGATCCGTCCCATGGGAACGAACCGTGGATAGGAAAATCTCAAATGTAAAGGAACACTAGCATCCATCCCATTGAAACGAACCGTGGATAGGAAAATCTCAAATGTAAAAGGAATACTAGGATCCATCCAATGGGAACGAACCGTGGATAGGAAAATCTCAAATGTAAACGAACACCAAGATCCGTTCCAATGAAACGAATCGTCGATAGGAAAATCTCAAATGCAAAAGGAACACCAGGATCCGTCCCATGGGAACGAACCATGGATAGGAAAATCTCAAATGTAAAGGAACACCAGGATCCGTCCCATTGGAATGAACCATGGATGGGAAAATCTCAAATGTGAACGGAACACCAGCATCCGTCCCATTAGAACAAAATGTGGACAGGAAACTCTCAAATGTAAAAGAACACCAGGATCCGTCCCATTGGAACGAACCGTGGATGGGAAAATCTCAAATGTAAAGGAACACCAAGATCCGTCCCTTTGGAACGAACCGTGGATAGGAAAATCCAAATGTAAAAGGAACACCAGGATCCGTCCCATTGGAACAAACCGTGGATGGGAAAATTTCAAATGTAAAGGAGCACCAGGATCCGTCCCATTGGAACGAACCGTGGATAGGAAAATCTCAAATGTAAAGGAACACCAAGATCTGTCCCATTGGAACGAACCGTGGATAGGAAAATCTCAAATGTAAAAGGAACACTAGGATCCATCCCATTGGAACGAACCATGGATAGGAAAATCTCAAATGTAAAAGAATACCAGGATCTGTCTCATTGGAACGAACCGCGGATGGAAAAATCTCAAATGTAAAGGAACACCAGGATCCGTCCCATTGGAATGAACCGTGGATGGGAAAATCTCAAATGTAAAGGAACGCCAAGATCCGTCCCATTGGAACGAACCGTGGATAGGAAAATCTCAATTGTAAAGGAACACCAGGATTCGTCCCATTGGAATGAACCGTGGATGGGAAAATCTCAAATGTAAAAGGAACACAAAGATCCTTCCCATTGGAATGAACCGTGGATTGGAAAATCTCAAATGTAAAAGGAACACCAGGATCCATCCCATTGGAATGAACCGTGGATGGGAAATTTCAATTGTAAAGGAACACCAGGATCCGTCCCATTGGAATGAACCGTGGATGGGAAATTTCAATTGTAAAGGAACACTAGGATCCGTCCCATTGGAACTAACCGTGGATAGGAAAATCTCAAATGTAAAAGGAACACCAGGATTTGTCCCATTGGAATGAACCGTGGATAGGAAAATCTCAAATGTAAACGAACACCAAGATCCGTCCCATTGGAACGAATCTTGGATAGGAAAATCTCAAATGCAAAAGGAACACTAGGATCCGTTCCATGGGAACGAACCGTGGATAGGAAAATCTCAAATGTAAAGAAACACCAGGATCCGTCCCATTAGATTGAACCATGGATGGGAAAATCTCAAATGTAAAAGGAACACCAGCATCCGTCTCATTATAACGAAACGTGGATTGGAAAATCTCAAATGTAAAAGAACACCAGGATCCGTCCCATTAGAACGAACCGTGGATGGGAAAATTTCAAATGTAAAGGAACACCAGGATCCATCCCATTAGAATGAACCGTGGATGGGAAAATCTCAAATGTAAAAGGAACACCAAGATCCGTCCCATTGGAACGAACCGTGGATAGGAAAATCTCAAATGTAAAAGGAACACCAGGATTCATCCCATTGGAACGAAACGTGGATGGGAAAATCTCAAATATAAAAGAACATGCCACCTTTTCTGGCACAGAAGTTGTGAAGACTTCCTTCATCCAAATTGGGGCAATAAAACAAGATACTCGGCTATTATCTAGGTGGTCCCCAGTGCCAAGCCGACAAGCAAAAGAAAGTAAAATCTTGCACCGGTCATGCACATGTTGTCAGGGTGGTGATTTCCAATCCGCATCAACCATGGTCAATCAATTAGACTAGCCAGAAATGTTCTGCTGAATTCTATTACCCGAGTCAATGGAATGTTTTACATGTACTTCATCTTGCAAAGAACCAGTAACATGATGTGAATGTTAAGAATCCTCAACATCTCTAGATCTCTTGGAGCCCGAGGTTTTGGCAAAGAGCGTCTGGCTCGGGGCGGCACTGCTGATTGGCCAGGTCTCTTCAACTTCGGCTTCATAATCTGCTGTGCAACTCTTCCCCTCTATGACTGCAACATCTTTTGATCGTATGGAGCCACTAAGCAGGCGGCAAAGCACTTTAGTCATAGTGTAGGAGCTTAGGGGGTATTTCTGGAATCGTGCTGGCATTCACCCTTGAACGAAAGAATCTTGCTAGTAACCAAATTGCCGCATCACACAGATTGGGTGATATTCCACTCCACCAGTCAATCCTGGCAGGACAATAAGCCGCATGTCAACTCCATTAAAGAAAGCCTCAAAGTCATGAGAAGCCGAGGGAATAATGTGTCAGATGATTTTTTATTCTGTCAAGCTTTCTAAATGCTCGTATTCCTTCTGAACTGAGGTGAATGTGCGCACATGGCTACTTTGACAGTAGGATTCGAAGGCTGATCATTGCAGGCGCAAGACTTCTGCACCCAGATGTGCAGCCAACCATACCTGTACAAAAGCTCCACAGCCATAAAAATGCCGGCAACGTTGTAGTGATTGGTCCAGCGCCCGAAAAGTTTCTGCCAGGATGACCGGAGCCAGATCTATCTGTCGGGTGACAACTGCCAAAGCTATCTCAGCAACTTCAATATTCGCAACCATCCGACCATGGCTAAAAATCAACTCTCCCAAGAAGCAGACAACAAAGCATTTCAACCATAGATCATCGCTTAGGGAGGTGCGCATTCCAACCACTTTGTCAAAGTAAGCTAGTTTCAGCATGGGAGAGAGTTCATCTGAACAAATGAGCTGACGACCACATTCACCAGTTGATAGGCCAATTAGCTCGCACAAGACTGAGGAATACCCGTCACGTCGCATGAACATGGTGGGTCCCAGGAACCTCTGTAGGGAACAAATTCTATGAACCACCTCCAGGGTTGGGGTTAACTTGATCCTCCCAAAGCGGAATACATGATGATCTGGCTTCCAGAATCGGGCAGCTGCACACAGAAAATAACAAGAAACCTCCACCTTTGCGTTATCCAGAAGCTTTGTAGAGATTCCCCAAATCCGTAGCTTGTCACAATCACTTTCAGTTAATTGTTTGATCCAAACCTGGAGAACATTTGAGCACTGTGTGGGCACAACCATTGTGGGGTAACCCATGATCCGTAAGTGTGACATCTGGGCCTGATTATCCATTTTTATTTGTAAACCATGTAATTAATTGTAATATTGCTTAAATGATTATTAATGGATAATCTGTTGTTTCTTGATTGTGTGAGCTGGTGGTTGGTTGTTTGTGCGCCGGTTTGTGATCTGGGACCAATGTGGAGTCCGACTTGAGGGTGCATAGTCGTCTCGATTTACGTGCTTGTCTTTTCTTCCATTCTTTTCCTTCTTTTTATCCTTTCTTTCCATCCTCTCACGAGCCCACACTATTTTTCCCCGTCTTCTTCCTTCCCTTCCCCGACCCGTGCCACCAGCGACACCGGTCCGTGCCTCGCCGTCTCCTTCGATGCGATGGGTGGTCGGCACGACGTGGGAGGAGAAGAGGATAAACGAAGGCCGCGGCATGTGAAGAGAGGAAGGGGTGACTAAGAGAGGAGGAGAGGGAGAGGAGCGACGCGTAACCGAGGAGGTGGGGTGAGCCGCTAGTGGGTTCTGCCAACCGAGGAGATTCGCCAGGGCACAAGGAGGTTCGTCGGAGTGCGAGGAGAGTCGCCGGGCAGCTGAGCCAGGTATGTGACTCCTTTCCCTTCCTCCATTTAGTTTTTATTAAGGATGGATTAATTGCATGAAATTAAGAGAAATGCATGTTAAATTGTAGAAAAATCATGAAATGAATGGGAATGTGATGTATGGCATGAGAATGTAGAGATCATACGGATAGGATTGATGTTTGTTGGGTAAATGTGATTTAGGGGTTGAAGGCTACAGTAGCCGTTCTTGAGCCCCATCCCCTTATGATTTTCATTTGAACTGTATAGTTGATGGAATCATGAAGGGTTTGAGAGGCAGTGTGGGCTATTTGACTTGTGTGACAGTTTCTACTTCGCCTGTGGTCAAGATTCAGGACTTGCCGGTGGTGAGGGAATATCCCGATGTTTTTTCGGAGGAATTACCTAGAATGCCACCACACATGCAAGTGAAGTTTGTGATTGATTTGGTGCCGGGATCAAGTCCTATTTCTAAGGCTCCGTACAGGATGGCACCTGTTGAGCTAAGGGAGCTCCAGAATCAACTGCCAGAACTGATGGATAAGGGAATCATTCGTCCCAGTGTTTCACCTTGGGGAGCACCGGTTCTGTTTGTGAAGAAGAAGGATGGTTCACTTCGACTCTGTATAGATTACCGGATGTTGAACCAAATCACCGTTAAGAACAAGTATCCACTGCCAAGGATCGACGATTTGTTCAACCAGTTGCAGGGGGCATCGGTGTTTTCCAAGATAGACTTGAGATCTGGATACCATCAGTTGAGGATTAATGAGCCAGATGTGCAGAAGACAGCTTTTCGCACCTGTTATGGACATTATGAGTTTTTGGTTATACCATTCAGGTTGACGAATGCTCCGACTGCCTTTATGGACCTGATGAATAGGGTGTTCTGACCCTATTTAGACCAGTTTGTCGTTATTTTTGTGGATGATGTTTTGGTGTATTCTTCGGATGTTCAGACCCACCGGAGGCACTTGAGGATCATACTGGAGACGTTAAGGCAGCATCAGCTTTATGCCAAGTTCTCCAAGTGCAATTTTTGGCTGGAAGAGGTGTCTTTCCTTGGTCATATTATTTCAGGAGAAGGCATCATGGTAGATCCAGCCAAAGTGGAAGCTGTGAGCAGCTGAACCAGACCAAAGACAGTGACTGAGATTAGAAGTTTTCTCAGCCTGGCAAGATATTATAGGAGATTCATTCAAGATTTCTTCAAGATTGCTGCACCATTGACCAGATTGACCAGGAAAGAAGTGCACTTTGCCAGGGATTGGCAGTGCGAGGAGAGCTTCAATGAGTTGAAGGCTCGTCTGGTATCAGCCCCAGTTCTGATGTTGCCCTTTGGGAGTGGCAGTTTTACAGTCTACAATGATGCCTGTGGACTGGTTTGGGGTGTGTGCTGATGCAGCATGGTAGGGTGGTGGCATATGCCTCGCGCCAACTGAAAGATCACGAGAAGAATTATCCCACCCATGATTTAGAGATGGCAGCTGTTGTGTTCGCCTTGAAGATTTGGAGGCATTATTTGTATGGCGAACAATTTGAGGTGTACACAGATCACAAGAGTTGAAGTACATCTTTACTCAGAAGGATTTGAACCTGAGATAGAGGCACTGAGTGGAGTCTATTAAGAATTATGATTTCAGTTTGTCCGACCACCCAGGGAAGGCTAATGTGGTTGCTGATGCTCTAAGCAGACGCACTCATGTCGTGGCTAGTCTGATGATCCATGAATGGAAATTGTTGGAGGGACTAGTGGAATGCAGGCCTCGGAGGCAGTCTCAGGGACCCACCAGGGTAGTGCTGGCT
>JAMKQA010011415.1:0-10453 GCA_024699735.1 Posidonia australis
TTTATATTGCATGGCATTAGACTGGTTTACTGTCTGATCTGTGATTTTCTCTGGCACACCTTTCTGGCACATCAGTAGAGCACATAGGTGGCGCACCAGTCTG
Organism: Posidonia australis; assembly: GCA_024699735.1. Lineage (NCBI taxonomy): Eukaryota > Viridiplantae > Streptophyta > Magnoliopsida > Alismatales > Posidoniaceae > Posidonia > Posidonia australis. Next base: position 104 of record JAMKQA010011415.1, read on the forward strand.
ACGCACCTGCCTGTTTTCCACTACACACAGTAGCTCTTGGCATGGTGTTTAGCATGTTTTCCGATCTGATCTTCCTTTGGTTTTCTCTAGTTGTCTTCCTAGACATATCAGGATGACTCCACTCTGTTTTCAGCCATTTTTATGCATGATAGTTCATGTTTTGCATATAGTAAAGTGAGGATGAAAATCACTCGGTGTTGTTAGATCTTTGATCATATTTGTGCAACATCCTTGCACCGGTGCTTGACTCACCGCATGGGTGACCTTTTTGAGCATTAGGACACACCCTACAGCCCATACACCCATGTTTTGCATAAGACACCACTTACATATAGTATTGGATTGCATATCGCCCTTGGGCGTACAGAAACATGTTGAAAAGTCGACATTTCCAAACAAGTAAATGAGAAACCCATTAAAAGACCGATTTTCGGGCGCACAATGGTGCCTAATACCTTCCTCGTGCGTAACAGGGATCCTTGCCCATTTCTAGTTTATGAAGACCTTTTCCATTGATTTTATTGCATGATTTTAGTGTTTTAAAACGATTTTCCTCGTCTCCTGTTTTTTTTAAGTAGACTAAGTGACGACTCCTGCATTATTATTATTATTTTTATTATTTTGCCGTGGCTTTGCCGACCCTCGCGCATTTGGCCTTTCGCGCCAAGCACGAGGCTGTTGCCGGCATGGTTACAAGATGTTTTGGAGGTGGACACCTCTTTAGATAGACTTAAATTCCTGGGCTTTGCTAAAGTGAAAATCCGCCTTCACCTTGGCAAAGAAATCCCGGATACTATGTTTTTTGCTTTTGGAAGAATAGTCTACCCTATTAAATTCAGGCACTGCTGGGATTTATGTCTCTCATCCTCTATAACTTCGGTCTCCCTTCCCCTTTGGCCTAAAAATACCAGTACACCTGTATCTTCTGCCCTTAGAAGGGTACCCCCTGTTCGTAGGTCTTTCAAAAACACCAAGGGCTGAAGGAGTGATAGAAATGGTAAGGCATCTCAACTAGGGAAGAATGTCTAGACCAGGAACACAAGCTCTTCTTCTCCTGACCATCCAAGCTCCGCTCCCATCTCTGTGGGCCTGCTCCCCACTCCCACCATCTCACCATCCCCATCTGTAGACACCCCAATTTTGAGGTGACTCATAGATGAGCTTTCCGGATGTTGCTTTGAATGTGGCTAACCCTTGAACCAATCCTAAACCCATAGCAAGCCCGCAGCCCAACTAGAAATCCAGATAAGTAGGGGAGAGCACTTAGCTAGCACACCTACCTAGCACACATACCAGGCGCACATAACAGGCGCACATACCAGGCGCCCGACCATTTCTCAGGCTGCTGGCTGCTAGCTTTCCACCTCCCATGGTTGTTACCTCTACCAGCGAATATGCTATGGAATCTTCCAGGCTTTTCATCTACGAGGCTCCTTGTTGTCCTAGGAGTTATCCATGAGGAATTCCTATATATAGACCCCATAGGCAACCATTTGAAGGGGCTGAATCATCTTGAAAGATAGAGTCATATAGCTGCACTAGCCTTCTCCAGAATTCTGCAACCATCCACTTGAGTACTCAAGTTTTCTCTTGCGTCCAGAGGTATTCTCAGCTCTTCTAAAGCATCAAGGAGCTTATTATCTTGGGTCTTTCTTTTCTTTCTTGAAGGAACGTCCATCTCGGACAAGGTAGGCCCTTCACCTTTCATTTAATCTTTTGTTCTTTTGCAATGGAATAACATGATAGAAGCTCCATATAAGGTCTGGTTTTTCTGTATCTACATGAAGATTTTGTGATGATTTTATTTATCCTCTTTGCAAGATGCTCTTCATGCAAATCTACACTTGGATTGTAGCATGTTTAATTTATTTCTAGTGTAAAAATCTGCACTACATTGCTTGCATGAGCAATCTTTTCCTTATTATATTCTTGGTATGATCATGGTTACAACATGTTTTATTGGGTTTACTCGTTCCATGTTTGAATCTTTTGCATTTTGCATGTGTTCTTGCCATGAACCCATTTAGTCATCTTGTTCTAATAATAATAAGATAGCTTTGATCAGATGCATCCCATCATGCTCTTAACACTCGCATGAATCAACCTGCATTAGCATAAATCACCCATCTTCATTCTGGGTCGGGTTCTGGATTAGATTGCAGTCTGATCCAGATTTTCTGGAGAGCACCTATATGGTGCACCAGAGCGGCGCACTTCTCCAGCGCACCACTCTGGCGCCCCATGCAGGAGAACCAGATTGGTAAGAGAGTAAAACATTCACTTTTGCATATCTGCTTGCATGGTTTTCTGAATGATTTTGAGCCCGATTCTTTTACTGCTTGCTCTTTTATATTCCATGGTTTTGCATGCATGTTTTCGGTTTTAAACAAGATTGTTTCCTAGTTGTTTTATCTTTTTGGATAATCAGTCCCTGGTTAGAATCTAGTAGGCTGGTTGCATTTTACTCCAACATGGAGAACTTTATGCATCAGCCAATGATCCAGTGGCATGGCTGAATCCTGCATCTTCCATTTAGCATGTGATCTTATGTGAGGCTACCAGTCCTTGAGCACAAGGTCCATAGGTCATTGCATTTGCATTTCTTTCACTTTTAAGGCATGTTTTTCAAGTTTTGCGAAGGATTTTACATGGCATGATTTTCCAGAATGCATTCTCATGCGATTTGGCATTGCATGGATTTCTGTTTTCCCACAGCACATCTTTCTGGCCCACATAAAAGCACCTAAGTGGCGCACCAGACTAGAGCACCAGTCTGGCGCACCTAACAGGCGCCGCAGCCTGTTTTCAGTAGCACACAGTAGGTTTTGTTTGGCTTTCTAGCATGATTCGTACTTCGATTCGCTTCTGGATTTTTCCTGGTATTCTTCTTGTACATATCAGGAAGGCATGACTCTATTTTCAACCATTTCCATACATGGTAGTTTGCATTTGACATATATCAAAGCAAGGATGAAAAATCACTCGAGATTTTAGATCTTTGATCTTATTTATGCAATACCTTTGCATCAATGTTGGACCCGACATACAAGTGAAACTTCTGAGCATTAGGACACACCCCTACACATCATGCACCCATATTTTAGACACCACACATTAGCATGGCATGGCGTATCGCCCTCGGGCATACAGAAAAGGCTGAAAAGCCGACATTTCGTAAGCAAATGAGAAACCAATAGAAGACCGATTTATCAGGCACGCGAGGGTGCCTAATACCTTCCTCGTGCGTAACCAAGATCCTTACCCATTTTCTGGTTTACGACATGCTTTTCCATTGCATGATTTGCATATTTTATATGGTTTTCCTCGTCTTCCATTTTAATAGACTAGGTGGCGACTCCTGCATTTGCATATTTATTTTTATTGCTTTTGCCGTGACTTTGCCGATCCCTTGTGTATCTTGGCCCTTTTGCGTCAAATCATCTCGAGGCAATCGTCGACATGGTTACACCATCTAGGGTCCCTCAATCACCAATCATAGGCGCAAGCACAACTGAGAATCCTAGGATTACTAGTACTTCTAGATTTGTGGATGAGGAAATCAGGGCTAGGAATATTTCTCTGGCTGAATTTAAAAAGGTGCTCGTGGTTTTGGACTGTTTGGAACAAGATGACCTGGGTTCTGGACTTGGGGACATTCCATCATCTCAGCCAACTACACCTATTCATGCACCAGGTACCTCCTCTCGACACTCTGTTAATTCACAAGAAACATTTCCTCATTCTAATTCATCCATTGCTTCTCCTGTCGTTTTTTCTACATCAAGTTGGTCAGAGGTCCTTTCATATAATCATCTAGTTAATGATGCTTTAACTTGGGATACATATAAACAATTTCAAGAGTTCTATGGCTAAATTGGAATCAATTTACAGTCCTTGTGTGAATCTAGAATATTCCTCAATTCAGTAAGATCTGGACAGGATTTAGGCCCGGTCAACCTAGATGATATGTCTAATATTGTGGAGAACTTTGAATCTCTACGTTTGCACTCTCAATCTTAATGATTATTACTGCATGGAATATTAGGGGACTTAGAAGTAGTTGGGAAAAAGGGACTATCAGGAATTTTATTAAAATAAGCAAAAGTGATATAATAATATTTAGTGAAACAAAAAAAGAAAGTTATACTCCAAGTTTGTTCAGGACTTTCGGTGGAGGAAAATTAGTAATTGGGCTTATCTGCCCTCAATTGGGGTATCTGGGGGAATTCTAATTGGTTGGGATAGAAGACTCTTTGACATTTCATCTACCCACCTGTCCAATTTTAGTCTCTCAATCAATTTCAAGAACCACTTGGATGAACTGGATTGGTGGTTAACAAGGGTCTATGGTTCCTGTGAATCTAGACTCAAACAAGATTTTTTCTCTGAGCTGGACAACTCGAGTAATCTGGTAAATGAAAATTGGGTGATTGGGGGGGATTTCAATATTACTAGGTATACATATGAACATTCTATAAACCCTGGTTTATCCCCTGTCATGATTAATTTTAATGATTTCATTGATACTAAACTTCTTATTGACTTTTCTCCTAATAATTGTCAATATACTTGGTTTAATTTCTAGACCCAACCTTCTATGGTCAAGTTAAACAGATTTTTGGTATCCCCTAACTGATCCAACTTCTATCCTGATTCCTTATGTGTTAGTAAGGTTAGGGTGGTTTTAGACCATATCCCAATCTCTCTAGAAACCAAAACTATAGACTGGGGACCTATCCCTTTTACATTCTATAAATCTTGGTTAGTCATAGAGGGGTTTCATGAGTTTATCATACATTGCTTGGAAAATCCAGCCACTAGTTTCAACTTAGATTCCCCTTTTGCTCACTTTGCTTTCAAACTTAAAGATCTTAAGGGACATATTAAGGCTTGGATCACTCCCATCAGGGAGGAGAGAAGAAAGAGACTAGAGTACATTGAGAATCAAATCTTCTTTATAGATCAAATGTCAGAATCTTATGTATCAGATAATAATTCTCTGGAATTCAAGAACAAGCTGAGAAAAGAACATCAAAGCCTTCTCTTATAGCAAGAAGTCTATTGGAGACAAAAGTCTAGGATACAATGGCTAAAGGAGGGAGATCTAAACACAACCTTCTTTCACAATATGGTTAAAAGCCGTAGAAGATTCAACACTATCAGTTCTCTTCAAGTCAATGGCATCTCCCTGACCTCCCCTTCTCTAATCAGCATTGAACTTGAAAAACACTTTACTCATCAATTCAATAAGAAGACTAAATGTAAGTTCCCTTTATTCTAGGACTCATTACTGCCTAGGAAAATTTCTAAACCTGGTCTTCTTGAGGGAGAATTGACTCTAGTAGAAATCAAAAAGAGTGTATTTGACCTCCCAAGTGATAAATCTCCTGGTTCAGATGGATATCCCATAGTGTTCTTTCAGGAGTTCTGAGAGGTCTTGAAATCTGATCTTATGAGTCTCTTCTACAACTTCTTCCTTTCTCAGGATAGTGATGCTCTTAAACCAAAAAATCAAACCTTCATAGCACTAATTCCAAAAAAAGAAGGTGCCCAGTGCATCAAAGATTACAGGCCTATCAGTTTGCTTAATAACACTTATAAGATCATTACTAAATGTCTGGCTAGTAGATTTACTCCTATTCTTAATAATGTAATTGATGACTCCCAATGTGCTTTCTTTCTGGAAGGAATATTGGGGATTGTTTCTTAGTTGCGCAAGAAACTTTAAACTACATGAAGGTTGCTTCTGTCCCAGGATTTATTCTTAAGCTGGATTTTGAGAAGGCATTTGATAATGTAAATTGGGATTTTTTACTAAACGCACTTAGGAGGCTTAGCTGTGGTAACAAGTGGATCACTTGGATCCATATGTGTATTTCTTTAGTCAGGTTCTCCATTCTGGCAAATGGGTCTCTTCAGGGATACTTTGACGCTTCTAATGGACTTAGACAAGGAGACCCCATATCTCCTCTTTTATTTATTGTGGTATCTCACATTTTAAATAGAATGTTATCTCTGGCTTCTGAGAATGGTCTCATTTCTGGGATTCAATTCCCAAATGGGGGCCCAAATGTCAAGAATATACAATATGCAGATGACACTATTTTTCTCTCTCCTCTGATAAGAACAATATAGTGAATATAAAAAGGATTTTATGTTGTTTCCAGGCTTGTTCTAGACTTAAGATAAACTTTCAAAAATCTTCCCTCATTGGTGTTGGCATTTCTGGGCCATTACTGGAAAATTGTTGTGACATTTTGAGATGTCAGGCTGTAGAGTTACCTATTACCTATCTTGGACTTCTTTTGCACTATAGGAGAACCACATATCAGGATTGGTCACCAGTTATTGATAAGATTTCTAGTAGGTTGTCATCTTGGAAGGCAGAATTCCTCTCTTTGGGAGGGAGGTTAACCCTTGTTAACTCAGTTTTATCTGCAATACCAACTTACTATTTATCTGTAGTACACTTACCCTCAATAGTTGAACTTGAAATTGACAGACTTAAAAGTAGGTTCCTTTGGAAGTCTACTTCCTCTAATAATAAAGGTTATAATCTAGTAAAATGGGCAGTATTATGTAGGCCTAAGGAGCAAAAAGGTTGGGACATTATTAACCTCAGGAACTTTAACTTAGCACTGAAATGCAAGCTCTTATGGTAATTATTGACTCACACACCCAACTTGAAATGGCCATCTCTATTAAAAGCAAGATATGACTCTAGGTCTTGGCCAAGGGCTCTTCTTAACACTTCAGGAGGAAGGTCCTCACTTGTGTGGCAGCAATTAAAAGCCTGTTTTAATATATTTAATTGTTTCACTACTTTTGATTGACAATGGGGAAAACACTATCTTTTGGGAGAATAAATGGAGGGATGGTATCCCCTTGAAATTCATGCTTCCCGAGTTGTATTCATTTGTAAACACAGAAATGCTTCTGTCAAGAGAGTGATGGAACAATTTGGGAGGGACTATCAGGCACTGTTTAATATTAATCATATCTCTGTGATCTCTGATAATTTGCATACAATTCAAACGCAAGCAGACCAACTTGTTGAATTGATGACTGAGGTCAATTTACAATTGGGTACTGACAAAATTCTGTGGAATCCAAATGCCAACTATAACTTCACTATGAACTCATGCTATAAACTTATAAATGATGGAGGCATCAAATTTCACCTGTATGCAAAAATATGGAAGGCATGGGTGTCATTTAAGATTAAACTTTTCACTTGGTTGTTGGTGTTTAATAAGATTCTAACTAAAGAGAATTTAAGGAAAAAAGGATGGAATGTGCAGGATTTGTGTACTTTGTGTTACACTTATCATGAAACCACTTCTCATCTATTTATACATTGCTCATTTGCCACAGCTGTCTGGAAATTCTTTATTTGTGGACCTTCATTCCCAATTTTTGGTAACGTAGAATATATGTTTAGATATAAACCTGAATGTTTTTTTGATTTTTCTGAAACTAGGTGGAATGTTCTCATCCCTACTGTGGCTTGGTGTATTTAGAGAGAAAGGAACAATAGAATTTTCCATAATATATCCAACTCTAGTAAGTCGATTATATTCAATGTTATCACTCTTATGTATTCCTAGTTAGAAAATCTGGACACAGGTTTTGAAAAAGAAGAGTTGCTCCAATCTGTATTAGCTGTGCAGAGTTCCTGGAACACTGGCCAGGCACGTGCTGAAGCCCCCTCAGCAAATCTCTTGATGCATCCTCCTCCTCTTCCTCCTCCTGCTAACTCTCCTGTCAATCCTTCAACTGAACTTTCCCTTTCTATGCACAATTCCAATGAGGATGTTTCTATCTGATTAACTTCTTTTAATTAGTTTTCAATTTGAACTTGAAGTTGTAAATTTTGAAACTATTTAGATATCTTTCAACTTTGCAAGTGGATGATTTTTGTTCTGGGACCTATTATATTTATGGTCTTTGTAATTTTAGACTTATTTTACTCTTGGTAATATTGTTGCCAGGAAGTTAATATAATGTTAATAACGTTACCAAAAAAGAAAATCATTCCAACACAACTACCAAACCTAAATTTTGGAACTACTGCAAATTTGATTTAATTTGAGTTTTATAAACTCAACTACTGATGATGTATAGATAAAGATATCTTGTCACATAAGGAGAGACACAATGCACTGACAACTATAGTTCAGCTAGATTAATATATAGGTCAACTGTAGGTTTTTTTTCCCATCACAATAAACACTACTTAACAACTTCGTCGCATAGCATATCAGGCATAAAATAATTTATATATAAGTATTTTTTACTCAAGTTCGGCGTATTCGTCGTACTCATTAAAAAAAAAAAAACTTTCTCTATCACTGCAAACGCTACTTGTCAACTTCCTCATGTACCACATAAAGCATAAAAAAATTTATGTTGAAGGTCTGTCCGGAAGAGAAAGAACAAAGAGACTGTACTTATCTAATATTCCACACGCGTGATAAAGCTTGGAACAAGAAAAGGCCAAAATAAAGATTCAGACCAAAAGGTAGAATCAACAAAGGAAAACAACAGAAAGGAAATAATAGAATAATTAGCATTATACTATATCATGGACAACGTCAAGCTCCACTTCACAATAAAATTAGAAGATACAGGGGCCTTTTAACGATAAAACTCTCAATCACGTACCAATGACAGAACATCAGCTGCAAGTTTCACATTATTAAAAGAATATAGTAATACCAAACACCGTACATAAATTAAATTAACAGGAGTCGACATGATTCGATTTAATTTGATTTGAGATTTTTGTAGATTTTGGTAAAACCTTAAATCAAATTATAAATGTCCAGCCATTTTCAAACCAAATCGAATTATTTTACTTATTAGAATCGTCGAACCAAATCACTTAAAATCAAGTTAGTTTAGTTTAATTTGTGGTTTAACTATTTAATAAAATATATAGAAGTAATAAAGATATTTACTAACATGTGATGTATTCTTAAGATATTTACTAACATGACCACATAATGTACTAGTAAGCAAAGGCAAAAGTATAATATAAACAGCAGTAATTACATTTTATCCTTTTTGCAGTGCTAATATTTCCTTCTTTTTTTTACTGAAGTATTTCCACACATCACATCAAACTTTATCTTGCAAGGCCTTTTCTTAAAAACTTCCACTTTGGAATATGGAATAACTTCATTGGTAATTGTTTCCTTCAAGGTGTCATGTTTATTTTCATTGATTAGATTGTTTCCATTATTATCTTCAATGTTTGCCATCTACCAGAAAAACAAACAAACATTATATTCATTAGTAAGTATAAGAGAAAGATGAAATGCAAAGGATTGAAAGAAGTAAGAAACTACTTCCATTAGAGAAGTAACACTATTTGTGGAAGTAGCTTTTGGAGAAGAGTCCTACTGCAAGGACGATAAAGGAAGTCTAACTAAACAAGAGGAATAGGATTAGGATGAGTCTGATGTGATTAACTGAAGGAATAGGTTCAATGAGACCAATGTTGTGATTTGGATTCTGGTGAAGGAAGTCCAGCGTAAGGCGGTGAAGGAAGTCCAATTGAGCAAGAGAAATAGGATTAAGATGAGACTTTGAAGTCCGTAAACATCAGAAAACATATTTATTTCAAGAAAAATAGATTTAGATGATTAATGACAATTAATGACTGCTAATCTGGAAGTATTAGATGCCCCTTATTTTATTATTAGATGTCCTTCTTTTTTCTTTTCTTTTTTTGCTGTTAGTTCAATTTTAGATGCGTTTTAATCTCCTTCTCCATATATAACTGGTGTGATATTGTTAATGCTTTTAGTTTACAATTTTACACAATATCTACTAATAGGTAGAGCAGAAAGAAAGGATTACACCCTCTTTCAATTTTTCTGTGCCATTATTTAGTTTTACTGATTTCTTCTTTCAGAAATGTTTGCTTTGGTAGTTTGGTTACAGATAGAATACTATGTTTTCATTTGAATGCCAACAAATGTTAGTATTAAAATGTCTTGCATCAGTTCTCTTTTTACTTGTGTTGTAGGCCACTAAACTATGTAGAGAACCTACAGTGGTAGAGTGGTGGACTGCATCCCACACTAGTGGGTCAGAGCATGTCTGGTCAACCGAGACTGTCAGGGATGTATTTGTAAGTAATAATGATTATAATGCTTCGTTATTTTAATAATATGCACTTATATTTTATATTATCTTTAACTAATTTTTTGTGTTTATTTATATAGGATAGATACACCTTCTTGTATTAAGAAAAATATGGAGACGATAATGTCGATGAACACTCAGCCTTTGACAAGAAACTTTGGAAGCAAGTTTCAATGGAAAGGAACGTTGGTAGTTCAC
>JAMKQA010011420.1:0-10819 GCA_024699735.1 Posidonia australis
AACAACACGAAAATAGATTACTAACAGATCGTATATCTAGATCTTCGCATGCTTTATTTAGTGCAATATTTAGAGCTTTAATAAAAGGATCAGTAAAAAGAGGAGTAAGGATCTTACCTTGCCCAAGATGATTCTTCCTAGAAGGCTCAAGATAACACTTCCTTGTTGCTTTTGATGAGCTGTGAATGCTCTGGAATGTAAGGGTATCCTCTAGAAACGAGAGTGAGTTGTTGGGAGTAGATAGGTGACTTAACCAAGAGAGCTAAATGGTTGCCAATGAAGGTCTTTTTATAGAGTATCACAAGGGTAACTCCAATGGGATGCAGACAGCCTCGCAAACGAAGAGCCTTGAGTAGATTGGCAAGGAGTATCCACTAGCGAGGGTTAGAAGCATAGAAGATGGAAAGCCAACAGCCAGCACCCTGAAAAGAGGCTGTGCACTAGCTTGGTGCGCCAAGATGGTGCGCCAGAAAGGTGCTCCATCTTGGTGCTCCAGCATAGTGCACCACTATGGTGCTCCTGCTGGATGCTCCAATCTAGTGCTCCACATTGGTGCCCTCCACTAGCTACCTGAATTGCTAATTGGGCCACGTGTTTGCTACATGCTTGTGGTCGGTTTACGCAATGATCTCTAGTTGGTTAAAGTGTCAAATAGGATTCGAAAGTGGTTGGGCTTACTGCATCCAAAGCAACATCTTCAAAGTGTTTATCTATGAGCCACCTCAAAATCGGGGTGTCTACAGATGCCCCTCCATGAGCGAGGTCGAGGGACGGAGGGAACCGAGACCGATGCTCAGGCAAGATATCCCCATTTTGAGGCTGCGGAGGAGTGATGTTTGCTGTAGGCACTGGGTCACTTATCCAGTGGATGCACCGAAAGTCATGACTTGTTGCCAAATGAAAATGCAAAATGCGTGCGACTGCTGAGCTAAATGCTGGAAATGCAATGCCAATGCAAGATGCAAATGAAAGAGTCGATGCTTAAAAGTAAAATGCGGAGTTGATGCTAACATGAGAATGGATGCTTGTAAGGCAATGCAATGCTGAGGCTAATGTTCAAGTGATATGGCAAAAGCAAAAGAATCCTTGCATGGATGGAACCATCGGCGGAAACATAATAAGTTGTCAGACTCATCAACCGGATTATCGAGGTTATCAACCTGAGGAGGTGGGATATGACAAGTCAACCAAGCCTTGTCAACCTGACCGATAGACAGCGTGATGGTTGTCGGTCGAGTAGTTAGGGATACCAGCCCAACGAGATGGGGCATGACCAAACACATTGTTTGTCAAGCAAGAAAGGAAGCCCTGTCTGCATGGACTTAGGGCAAGCAAAGGGATTTCTCACCTACGAAAACCCAAAAGAGAAAAGAAAAAAACCTTGACTGCCAGGTCAAAAGGTCAAACAATTGGATTTTGTGCCTGCGAAAATCCAAGGAAAAGGAGAAGGACCTTGACCGCCTGGTCAAAGGTCAAGCACAAGGATTTCGTGCTCGTGAAAATCCAACGAAAAAAACGATAGGGACCTTAATCGTCCAGCCAAAGGTCGACTCTAACCGCCCGGTCAGAAGGTCAACAACTGGATTTTGCACCCACGAAAATCTAAGGAAAAGGATATAACCTTTTGACCGGGACCACCTAGTCAAAAGGTCAATAGTTGGATTTCGCGCCTACGAAAATCTAAGGAAAAGGATATGACCTTGACTGCCCAGTCAAAAGGTCAACAGCTAAATTTCGTGACAGCGAAAATCAAAGGAAAAGGATATGACCTTGACCGCTCGGTCAAAAGGTCAACAGCTGGATTTCGCGCTCGCAAAAATCCATGGAAAAGGATAAGGAAATGACCACGATCGCACAGTCGAAGATCAAGCAAAAGGATTTCGCACCTGCGAAAACCCAAGGAAAAAGCGATAGAGACCTTAACCAGTCAAAAGTCAAACAAAAGGATTTTGCGCCTACGAAAACCCAAGGAAAGCTAAAGAAAGGACCTTGATAGCCCGGTCAATGGTCGAATCTGACCGTTCAGTCAAGAGCCAAAGAAAAGGATCTTGCGCCAGCGACGAAAAAGGAAAAGAAATGACCTTGACCGTCCGGTCAAAGGTCGACTCTGACCGCTCGGTCAGAAGGCAAGGAAAAGCAACAGAAATGACCTTGACCACCCGGTCAATGGTCGACTTTGAACACCTAGTCAGAAGACAAGAAAAAGCAACGGAAATGACGTTGACCGCTTGGTCAAAGGTCGACTCCGACCGCCTGGTCAGAAGACAAGGAAAAGCAACGAAAATGACCTTGACCGCCCAGTCAAAAGTTGACTCTGACTGCCTGGTCAGAAGACAAGGAAAAGCAACAGAAATGACCTTGACTGCCCGGTCAAAGGTCTACTTTGACCTCCAGGTCAGAAGACAAGGAAAAGCAATGGAAATGATCTTTATCGCCCGATCAAGGGTCGACTCTGACTGCCCGGTCAGAAGACAAGAAAAAGCAACGGAAATGACCATGATCGCCCAGTCAATGGTGGACTTTGTCCGCCTAGTCAGAAGACAAGGAAAAGCAACGGAAATGACCTTGACCTCTCGGTCAAAGGTCTACTCTGACCGCCATGTCAAAAGACAAGGAAAAGCAACGGAAATGACCTTGACCGCCCGGTGAAAGGTCGACTTTGATCACCCAGTCAGAAGACAAGGAAAAGCAATGGAAATGACCTTGACTGCTCGGTCAATGGTCGACTCTGACTGCCCGGTCAGAACACAAGGAAAAGTAACGGAAATGACCTTAACCGCCTAGAAGGAGAATCTGAAAAAACAAAAAGCGATAATCCCTGGGTTGTCCCTTAGGAAGGAAACTGGCTGCAATTGTGCCCAGAGGGCAGAACTATAACTGTACTTGCTGCTAGTGCTGTGGTACAGAAACTGGTGTTTTTTTGCTGAGATACAAGTGCAATATCCTCTGAAAGAACCTTACTGAAATTCTTGATCTAAGATGGCAATGTTGCGAGGTTGCAAAAAGTGAGGGCTTATTTGCAATTTTCCAAAACTTGAGGGCTTTATTGCAACTTTTTCTTACATGACAAATTTCTGCTGAACTGTTGCTGAGCTATGAGATTTGATATTCTGCTGAATATTTGCAAGCTTCTGCCTCCTTCATAACTTCCCACATCCTTTGTGGACTATTCTGCAAATTTAAGGAGTGTAGGGGGTTTTCTGCAAATTGCCCCTCTAGTGAATTTTTGCAAGCCATGTGCTGGCTTTTCTTGAAAATTTATATTTTGCTCTTGAAGTGCAAGTTGCGGAGGGTCATAACACAATTTCGTGACCATTTTGCACTTTTGACCTTGGGAATGAAACTACTTGTATTGCTGGTACATGATGGGCTCATTGGGTAACTGCCATAACTACCATCTCATATGCCATACCTGGATATCCAGCCATGGTGACACCCAAGCATTGTTCTAATGTTCTGCAACCATGGTTTGGTGCATTAACTGCCGAGGATCGTGAGCAACTGTAGGTTTGAAGCATATCATCCTCGTTGTTGAATATTGCCAAGGTTAAAGTGAAATGACACTTGTTATGTGCTGTGGCTAGATTTTGGAAACCCACTTTCCATGCATTTCACCTCAAGCAGACAGAGCTTACTCTCGCCTTGGAAGAAGTCCGATGGACTTGCGGGCTATTGCCATGCATACCACCAGCCAGTTTCATGTGCCGCAACAGCTATGCTTCTTTGTTGCGTCAACTGACAGGCTTATCCAGAAGTGCTTGAGAAGCCTCATCTGCATGCTCCAAAAGTGGTACTTCCCCATGATCTTCTTGACTTAGAAACGGCAGTTGGCATGCCCCTAGTCAAAGACCTATTCCCAACCAAAGAGTAGTTAACATACCCTTGGCTGAATATCCCTTTTTGCCAATATTCCGACCCAAAAGGCAGCTAGCATGCCCCTGGTTGGAACGTGGGCAGACGCCCTGCAAAGCAATGCAAAATGCAAAAAGTGGTGTAATCAAAAATGTTGAATGCCAAATGACTTATGCGAGACTCATAAGATTGAAGCAAGCTTTATGCATGGTTTATGGAAGATATGCCCTTAGCACTGAGGAAGCCTTCATTGCCTGCTATAAGGAACTAGAATGTCCTCAACTCACTTGGTGCTACGTGGATCACTAGGTTTATGGTGGCTCTCACTCAACCAATGGGCTTTAAGGGTAAATGGGCTCCATGCCAAACTCCTAGGGCCCTGTACCTACTTTTCTCGGTAATTCATTTTTCTTATACTCCCTCAAAGGCATACTGACCAACCCTAACCCTGCTTGGAGGTAATAAAGACCTAGGCTGAGGGGTGGCTGCTCTCTCTTTTTCCTTTTTGATGTAAAAGGGGTGGCTAATCCCTTTGCAAGTAGGGGCTTCGTAGGTGTATGCTTCGACTCCTCTCCAAGTTATGTGATAGGGATAGAATCGTCTTGTATGCATTTGGAATGTAGTGCAATATTTTGAGCTTTAATAAATGGATCAGTAAAAAGAGGAGTAAGGATCTTACCTTGCCCAAGATGTTTCTTCCTCAAAGGCTCAAGATAACACTTCCTTGTTGCTTTGGATGAGCTGAGAATGCTCTAGAATGTAAGTGTATCCTCTAGAAACGAGAGTGAGTTGCTAGGAGTAGATAGGCGACTTAACCAAGAGAGCTAAATGGTTGCCAAAGAAGGTCTTTTTATAGAGTATCACAAGGGTAACTCCAATGGGATGCAGACAGCCTCGCAAACGAAGAGCCTTGCGTAGATTCGGAAGGAATATCTGCTGGCGAGGGTTACAAGCATAGAAGATGGAAAACCAACAGCCAGCACCCTAAAAGTGGTTGTGCGCTAGCTTGGTGCGCCTGAAAGGTGCTCCAGCTTAGTGCGCCACAATGGTGCTCCTACTTGATGCTCCAATCTAGTGCTCTACATTGGTGCTCTCCACTAGCTGCCTGAATTGCTAATTGGGCCACGAGTTTGCTACAGGCTTGTGGTCAGTTTATGCATTGATCTTTGGCTGGTTAAAGTGTCAAATAGGATTCGAAAGTGGTTGGGTGTACTGCATCCAAAGCAACATCTTCAAAGCATTTATCTATGAGCCACCTCAAAATTGGGGTTTCTACAGTATATATATATATTAATCTTGAGGGGGGATAAACATAATGGCATAAATGATTAGGATAATCATTAGAATGGTCTATGGTTTGCCGAAAACGAATTAGCAAGATTTCACCTGGGGCATGGGTAGAATAAAAGATGAAATAATTTAGAATTAATAGATTCTTTCCCCAGATGGTTTAGACTGGACTTTAGGGATAATGATAGTGTCCCTAGGTCTAGGATTTGTGTGGTTTTGTGTGCGGTGCATTGAATGGAGTATTCAGTGGCACTATTCCAGGTGTTTGAGCCGATCTGGCTGTGCTCCCAAGGAACACTAGCCAATAGGTGTCTTACACTTGGCGCCAGAGCATGTGAGTTTTGGTTGTGTTTGCCTTGTTGTTGGTGTTTTCTTGGGTCGTGGTCGTAGGTTGAGCGTAGTGCTCGTGAACCCAGACACTCCCAAGGTGCTTTTGCCTAGGCCTGACAGGAGACCTGTCGAGGCTGTGTTTTGTTTGTGGTTTCTCGACCTTTGATTTCCGTGCCACTGTTGGGCACGATGTTGCTTGAGTTTTAAAGGACATTTAATGGTTTTGAAAAGGTTTTCCAAAAAGAGAGTTTTGGAAAGAGAAAAGTGCAGATTTGAAAATGGTTTTGGAAAGAGTTTTCTGGTGTTTTCTGTTTGTGTTGGGGGCCGAGATACCAATGGTTGAGATTTGTCGGGTCTTGGAGGTATGATACTCCTTGACTATCGTTTCGAGGCTAGAGTTGTGGTCCACAGGTTGAGGTGTTTCATGGCATGACGAGGAGGTATGATACTCCTACTGTCGCTGTGAGCATTGAGGCTTGGGTGTTGTCAGGTGTGGAGGTATGAGGCTCCTTCCTGAGCACCGTGTGGAGGGTACCATGAGGAGGCATATCCTATGGTGGCCAGTGTGGGTGGGACGTGCGCCCCATAGTTGGTAGCGTCCTGAGAGACAAGACTACCTTCCCAAGGAGGGGTTGGCTTTGTTGAAGGTTCTCCAGAAAGAGAGAATCGCGGGACGGTGGTTGGCTCCTGCATAGGGTGGCACACCATGGCATTGCAGACACTGTGGTCGCTCCTCGGTGGACTGCTTGTGGCCAGTGTTGTCTAGTTGGTGCTGGGCAATTCAATACACTGTTGGTGCTTGTGTTTGTGTGGAGTCTTGATTGGGAGAATCAGGCTTTGGGCCTATTAGAGGTTGTGGTTTTGGCGCTTGTTGAGGTGCAGTGTTTGGGAGCAATGGCTCCGTTGTTTTGGGAGCAGAGGCTCTGTGGCTTGATGTTGTGTTTGGGTCTAGAGGGGACCATGTTGTACAAAGTAGAGTCTCTGTAGTTGTGCTTTTGGTGTTGTTTTAGGCTTGAGATGGCGAGAATAGCTTTCTTGGGCATGCATAAAAGGTTTTAAAAGTGCACGTATGTGGTTTTGAAAGGTAAAAGAAAAGAATGGTTTTAAAGACATGGTTTTGTGATTTTGTGGCCTATTGGGCTGTGGTAGACTATTTGGTTTGGTGTTGTGGCATCCGAGAGGGATGTCAGTGCTTATGTAC
This sequence comes from Posidonia australis, assembly GCA_024699735.1. NCBI lineage: Eukaryota > Viridiplantae > Streptophyta > Magnoliopsida > Alismatales > Posidoniaceae > Posidonia > Posidonia australis. The sequence continues at coordinate 6,674 of JAMKQA010011420.1, forward strand.
TGGGCATCGGTAGATTTCCCTTTTGGTTTTTCGGCATCCAGGTGTGATGCCTGTGCTTGGTTGCCCTCGGCATAGGTTGTCGAGTTGTAGGTGGGGTGCGTGCTGAGTGACTGTTGAGTGATCACTCGCGTGTGCTTTGTTTTGTGTGTTTTTGGCAGGTGCAGGATAGTAGCTGTTGGTTGCTAGTGCATATAGGAGGAGTCATGCCACCACACATCAGAGATCCAGGTGAGTGATAATTTAGTTTACTTCTGTTGTTTATTAGTTTTATTTCTTGTTGAGAGTACTTTGCCTTAGTTACATCATTAGTGTAATTGTTGGTTAATAATAAAGATAAAACAAATAATTAAATGAAAATTTGTAGCTAGGTTTTTTGGTAGCGACTTGTGGGGTCGTTACAGAAAAATATGTAGTTTCTCTATTCACCTCCTCTAAAGAAGGCTCTTGATCCAACAACTAGTATTAGAACTTGGTTTATTTAGAATTTAGATTTAACCATCTACTAGATAATGACTTTATCAGCATTATTCAATAATAATCATATTGTAGAAGGATAGAGTATTAATAGAGCTCCTTTCTTTGATGGCATGAATTATAGTTATTGGAAATGTAGAATGGTGATTTATTTGAAATCAATTAATTTTGAATTATGGGATGTAGTTATTAATGGTTTTATTCAAAATTTTGCACCATATAGAGTGTAGAGTATTTAAGAGAAAATTTTAGCTTAACTTGATGCTAAGGGGTTGAATATATTGTTTTGTGCTGTTAGTCACACATGAAGGCACTAATCAAGTTAATAGAATCTCAAACTGTAAAACCTCACATGAAACTTGGTGTAATTTAGAAGTCACACATGAAGGCACTAATCAAGTTAAAAAGACAAATAAATATGCTTGTACATAAATACAAATTATTTAAAATGAAACAATATGAATCAATTGGGGAAATGTTCACAAGATTTAGTGACATAATCAACTCTTTACAAGCTCTTGGTAGAAGTTATCCCTAAAGTGATCTTTTTAGAAAAATCTTTAGGTCTTTAACCCCAGATTGGGTGGAAAAGACCACTACCATTGAAGAGGCAAAGGATCTCTCCAAATATTCACTTAAAAATTTAATTGGAAATCTAACTTCTTATGAAGTTTAGATAGAAGAAAAAGAAAGTGAGAAAACCTCAAGCCAAAAGATTATTGTCTTAAAAACCACTACAGATTCTAAAGATTCTGAGAGTCATGATGACGATGAAGACATTGCTTTATTAACTAGAAAATTAAAAAGATTTATAAAAAGTGGAAAATTTCAAAAGAAAAAGAATAATGTTGAAACACCTCTTTGTTTCAAATGCAACAAACCTGGTGACATCAAGAAAGATTGTCCTCTACTCAAGATTAAAACATTTAAAAAGGACAAGAAACTAAAAAAGAAAGCACTTCAAGCTACATGGGATGAGAGTAATTTATCTTTTGATGAAGAGTCATCCGTTGGAGAAAAGGCAAATATGTGTTTTATGACAATTGATGAGAGTAAGGAGCAAATTAACACTAATGAGTTATTAGAAGTCTTTAATGAGCTATATGAAAAATATAAAACTTTAAAAGCAAAATCAAAGGAACAAATCGATGGTTTAATAAAAGAAAATGAATCATTAGTCACTAAAGGAGAGAAAATCAAGGATGAAGAACTAAGTCTCAAAAATACTAAATTAAATATGAGTATTGATCAAATGAAGTTCAAAATTAAAAATCTTGAAAAGGACATTACTTCACTAGATAATAAGAGCAATGATTTATTAAATACTGTCACAACGTTCACAAAGGGGTAGGAAAATTTAGACTTACTTCTTTCCAAACAAAGGCCTTTCTTGCATAAACAAGGTTTAGGATTCTCACCATTTCAAGAGACTCCTTATAAAAATGACTTTATTAGAGCCACAACAAATGAAAAATATGTATTTGTTATTAAGAAACAACCTCAAAAATGGATTCAAAAAACCAATATTTTGGGTCCAAGAACTAACAAAAATGGATGCAAGATGATATTGGTACCAAAATCTTCACTTCCTCCTTGTAATGCAAAATGAAATCAAGGTGGACTCTTGATAGTGGTTGCTTGAGGCATATGACAGGAGATCACAGTCTTTTATGCTCTTACAACTCAAAAGAAGATGAGATGGTGACATTCGGGGACAATTTTAAAGGAAAGATCATTGGAATTAGCGATATCGGTAATCTTGATATATAACCCTTTTATAGAGAATGTTTTACATGTTGATGGATTGAAACATAATCTCATAAGCATTAGTTAGTTACATGATAAGGGTTATAAAGTCATATTTGATAAAAAGGAATGTTTAATAACTGATTCCATCACTAATGAAGTAGTATTCATAGGTTCTAGGAAAAGTAATGTTTATAAAATAAGTGTATCTCTTGAATCTAAAAAGGACTTATGCCTTGTAACTTCAAATGATGAAAAATGGCTATGGCATAGGAGACTTGACCATACAAGTATGAGTCATTTGTCCAAATTCTCTAAGAATGAAATGTTATTGGTTTACCAAAATTGAATTTTCAAAAAGATAAGCTTTGTGATGTGTGTCAACTTAGAAAATTGATAAAATCATCTTTGAAAGCTAATGGTATTGTTTCTACTACCAAACCTCTTCAGCTCATTCATATGGATCTTTTTGGTCTTAGTAGGATGTTGAGTCTTGGCGGAAAAATATATGCATTTGTTTTAGTTGATGACTTTTCTAGTTTTTCTTGGGTGTTGTTCTTAGCAAACAAATACGATGCTTTTCACGAGTTTCAAAAGTTTTGTAAGAAAGTACACAATGAAAAGGATTTGAAAATCATTAAAATAATAAGTGATTATGGAGGAGAATTTGAAAATGAGAATTTTGAAATATTTGTGAAGAAAATGGTTTTGAGCATAATTTTCCTTTTCTAAGGGCTCCTCCACAAAAATGGAGTTGTTGAATGGAAAAACTAATCTTTTTTAAGAAATGACAAGGACAATGTTTTGTGAAAGTAATTTATCAAAACATTTTTGGATTGAAGCCGTCAAAACTGCTTGTTATATTCTAAACCAAGTTTCACTTAGACCGATTTTAAACAAAACACCTTTTGAACTTTGGTTTGGGAAAATTCCTAGAATCTCCTATTTTAAAGTATTTGGGTGCAAATGTTTTATTCTCAATATAAAAGAAGCCTTGGATAAATTTGACTCTAAATCTAATGTATGTATTCTTGTCGGGTATTCCATAAGAAGCAAGGCCTATAGAATATATATTAAAAGGTCATTAACTATACAAGAATCTATGCATGTGAGCTTTGATGAAAATATAGTTAAAGTAATCAACATTGAAGATGAACCTAAAGATAATAATACATTAAAGCAAACAAATATTGAAGAAAATATAAAAATGAGGAAGAACCTAAGGACAATACTAAATCTTGGAATTATGTACCTAATCATCCTAAGGACCTCATAATCGGTGGAGTCTCTAATGGGATATTAACAAGATCTAAGCTAGATCATGAATGTGCTACCTATGCATTCATTTTATCCATAGAACTCAAAAATATAAACGAAGCTTCTAATGATGAATATTGGACTTTAGCTATGCACGATGAACTAAATCAATTCAAGAGAAATAATGTTTGGAAATTGGTTCCAAAACCCAATGATCAACACATCATAGGCACTTAATGGATTTTTAGGAATAAGTTAGATGAATTAGGAAATGTAATTAGAAATAAGGCTAAGTTGGTAGCCCAAGGCTACAATCCGGAGGAATGTATAAATTTTGATGAAACCTATGCTCCTATAGCTAGATTAGAATCTATTAGGATGTTATTAGCATGTGCTAGTCATTTAGGATTCAAACTTTTCCAAATAAATGTAAAAAGTGATTTTTTGAATGGAGTCATAGAAGAAGAAGTATATGTCATACTGTAACGCCCCGAACCCGGGCACGCTACCAAACAATAGCATCACAAGCCTAATTACATAATAAAAAGAGACTGTAACCAAGGCTCACCTCTAGGATCTCGATGCGCGGCTAGAAACTCCGATTCCTGCACTACATCTCCAGATGGACCCGCACCTGGGGCAGCAATGGAGAACACTCTCCCTCTGGTC
>JAMKQA010011421.1:0-10481 GCA_024699735.1 Posidonia australis
AAAAAATCACAAATAGCTACCGAATGAGAAGAAGCTTTACATCTATAACAAGCCCCTGAGAACTTACAGTTACTCTTTATATGGCCACGCAGACCACAAAAAAAGCAGCGATTATTTTCCCTACAGAAACGTACCAGTGGGGATGAGAAGTGCTTCCTCTTTGCCACCAGAGTCCACCCCGGGGAACCAGTGTCGCAGTCTAGGGTTTCCTCAGCGGAAGAAGGGGAGGAATTCAAAGCGGCAAATCATGAGCCATCGCACCCAGAATCAGAAAAATAAATACATGTGTCAGGCGAAATCTCTGCTGCAGAGATAGAGGTCAGAAAATTCGGCGCCATGTCAGAGTTTGCAGGGTAGTGGGGGAGAGTACCATCCCCAGACAGAGAGACCCCCTCGTTAATTAAAACGTGAGGAGAGCAGGAGTCAGACGAAACCGGCGCCTCGTTTGCCTGACTTGATCCCTGGGGCCCCACCAAATCAGCAGAGTGACGAGAAGGAATAATATTTAAATTATCACTCGCAAAATTTTCCACAAACCCCCCATCATTACCCCTACAAATATTATAATCCATCATGTTTTCTTGTAAATAACATTTTCCTGACATATTACCTACATATTGCATATATTTAGACCATGCATCATGCACATGCACATATTTATCACATTTGGCCACGTGAAATCACTTAATTACCCCTATGCTATCAATTCATGCACATGCATGTTATTTTTACATTAAATCATGCATAATTCTTGTATAAATCATTCCTCCGCATCTTCTACACATTTAGATATATTTTCATACCTTTTTCATAGTTTTCACTACACTTGCACATCCTTTCGTCCTTTTTAAGTAAAGCATGCATTCCATATGATCTTCTGTGGATTTTTCCTTAATTCGTTTTTCGGATTCTTTTGCTTGACATTCGATTTGATTCCCTTTACTACGTATTTTTGGATTTTTATGATTTGATTTGGATTTCATCACCTGAGGGCACACATTAATGGACCTAAAAGCCAAATTGGCCCAATTACGGATTATTTTTCCCTTATTGATTTTCACAACATTTCCCTTGATTCCGATGATTTGGGTTGATCCCATTTTTGATTCTTTTGATATCGGTATGGTTTTATGGATCATTCTCTCCAAAAATATTGTCATTTCATGTGATTTTCTTCATATGTCACCAATTTGTCATTTTGCATGGACTTTTTTTGCAATTTTCCTGTTTTGATTTTCATGACATTTTCCATGATTCGGATGATTTGGATTGATCCCATTTTTGATTTTCTTGGTGTTGATATGATTTCTCGGATCATTTTCTTCTAAAACATCGTCATTTCATGTGATTTTCTTTGTCGTTTCATGTTTTGTTATTCCGTCATTTTGGGTGGATTTCTTTGCAATTTTTGCATACATCTTGTACATCTATTTAGTCATGACTTGGCATTCATATTAGCATGATTTAGAGCACAACCTAGACTTAACAAACATTCATTTACATCCATCCTCTAGCAAACAAATCAGACTAGGAAGATCGAGTTTATCGAGCGCACGAGGGTGCCTAACACCTTCTCCGTACTTAACAGGAATCCTTATCCTTTTTATGATTTATAGACATTTGGCCTTTTTCATTTGCATCACATGCATTCATCGTTTTTGTGGTTTGTTTGTGGTTTTCCATGTCTTTTTCCTAAAAGACTAAGTGGCGACTCCGATTTTGTCTTGTCTTATCTTGTTCCTCCGCCTTCTAGCATGGCTGTGTCCTCCTCCTTTGGCGCGGAGTGCGCCAAATTCCTGGGCGAGCATGGTCACACTCGATGTTGGCTGGGCCTAGGGTTGTAAGTTCCTAGGTGTCCAAACATTAAGGGGTGTCGTAAGGATGCATCCCGTGCGTGTTTGTGTGACCCGTAGGGTCATAGACTGTGAGGCCTACAATGCCATGGTGGGTGAACGTTTGCCCAGGATGGTCACCATAGCAGTGCAGTAGGGTCGAGGTTGATGCCTCACCGACTACTTATAGTCAGGTCAATCGCCTGTGGCCAGAGTGTGGCGACGGGTTTTGACGGACTATGTGTGCGTGGTTGGAGTTAGAATTGGCATTCGATTCTGTGGTTTTAGTCAATTTCTAACTTTGTTGAAACTTGTTTTTGAGCTATTTTCCAACCACGATTTGGTTGTGATTGAATTGCGTGTTGGTTGTGTTTTTGGCTGGAATCTAATCGAGGATTTGCTTTTGAAATGTATAAATGTGATTATAAAGATGCATAGAATTTTAGAGAAAACGAAAAGAATGTTTTGAAAGGACATAATTTGAAATATAGCTTTTATGTAGATTGGACAGAGACTTTGTGTTTGATGTGGCACTTCTATGTAGTTGAGAACTTGATTTAGCATATTTATGCAGATTCCACATCAAGTATGCATAAAGGTTTTGAAAAGTATGCACATAGTTTTCGATAAGGAAGTAAAGAAAATGGTTTTAAAAGCATTATTTTAAAAGATTTGTGTTATACTATGCAATGATATATTACTTAGTTGTGGTGTTGCGACGTCCAAGAGAAAGATGCTGGAATTTTGTGTGTGTGTGTGTGTGTAGGTGGGGTGTTTACTGAGTGACATTTCAGTAGTCATTCATGCATATTTATTTGATGTTTTTCTCATATACAGGATAGGAGTAGGAGTTGCTAGTGCAAGTGGAGCTAGAGTTAGTCGACTACATATCAAGGATTTTAGGTAAGTGTTTAGTATAGTTTAATTTGTTTCAATTAATAATGTTTAAATTCATATTATCCTCTGTTAGATTTAGTTTAAGGTGAATGTGATTAAAAAAAAATAAATGTAGTTAGGTTTTAGATGTAGTGACTCGAGATCGTTACATACATAGTCACATACAAAATTTTTTCACAAAAGTCTCTCTCTAATTTGATACCTCGTATCATATGTGAATAGAGAGAATAGCTTATCCCTTCTTGTATAGACAAGATAATACAATTATCTTTTTCAATTTGAATAGAACTAAGTTTCGTGATATGTATTTTATAGAGAAAGCAACTGTCGTGATCAATCAATTTAAAAAATTGAAACAAAAGCTTTGCAGCAGACGTCTGCTCAAACTTTGGTTTCGTGAAGGTCATCAACGAACGTTCTTCCAGAAAACTCTTGGATCTCATGACTCTCCCAACGGACATCTAACTAGCTGTTTGATAAGTTTTTGTTTTGAATTATATAAAGAATGATCTCACATTCAATGTGGGATTAAAACTCCAACAAGAAAAGTATAGCCATTGATGTGACAATTTTACCATTTTTCATAGAGTACTGTGCATTTGAGGAGATCTTAAAAAAAAAAAAAACAGAAGACAAAGAATTTATGAGCAACCCTAGATATGAATTCACTCTATGGCAAAAAGACGTGCTTATTAAAGTATGGAAATCAGGTGAAACTAAAATACTGACTATCACTCATTAAAACCTAAGAACATAGATGAAAGATAGGGAGTCCTGCTCATGCATACATAGACAAAATATCCATTGTGGTCTGGCCACATGAATTAATATTCTCAACTCTCTCCCAACAACAAAGGTGAAAGATAGGGAGTCATGCATATATAGGCAAAATATCCATTGTGATCTGGCCACATGAATTAATATTCTCAACACACTCCCAACATGTGCTGTAGATGACTTGTAATCTGTCACATGGATAATATGGATTGGAGTGGGTCTACAAATTGAACCGGCTCGAGACCATGGGAAGGTGTTGTGTGTATTTCTTGTATCAGGTTACATTACTATTGTTAGTACTTAGTATCCTTTTGCCTCGATAGTCTTCAGGAAAAGAGGTGATATGGTTGCCGTAGCCTGTTAGGTCCCATTACCTGTCCTAGTTCTAGCAATGTCTCGCTAGAGGTTCGATGTACCGATGTGGTATTCCAACTTCCAACAGGGATGGGTAACAAATATGGAACAGAGAGAAAGGATTCACTACAAAAATACTTTCACTTTTTTCAAAATAAAAAAAAACTCTAAGAACAACGTTGCATACTTGATGATTCCAGTGTTTTGATATATCCACGTACCGAAATGAAAATATTCATCGTAATAGAAATTTCCTCACAGAAATTGTCATTAAATCTAAAGTTATTCTTTTTTTTTTCCGCCAAAAACAGGACACCCCTCAAGTTAGTGTTACTCCGAACTTTATCTACACCCCATTATTTTCCCTCCCCTCCTCCCTCCAGCACACTCATCTCCAAGCGTGTAAATAAAACAAACACAAGTACGCAACCCTTTCTTCCCTTTGCTCGGGACCAGAGACCAGAAACCAGAAACCTTCCTCTTCCTCCACCACCACCCATGGACGACGACAGCTCAACCCCTACCCCAACCCCGTCGATCCAAACCCTAACCCTAGACGACCCCTCATCTTCCTTCTCTCCCACCACCGCGGCCACTGACCCCCTCTCCACCTCCACCCGTTTCACGACCACCTCCGACCTCTGCATCGACCTCGACTCCCTGCACGACCTCGCCTCCCGGGGCCAGTGGCGCTCCATCCTTGACAAGGTCGCCCGAGCCCGGTCCCTCTCCCTCCTCACGCAGCCCCACCACCACCTCGTCTACTTCGCCTTCAACCTCCTCTCCCTCTTCAAGCTCCGCCGCTTCCCCGACGCCGCGCAGGAGCTTGACGTCCTCACCCTCGACGACGACCTCGGGCTCGAGTCCGCCCGTTTTCGGTACGAGTCCTACCCCGAGATCTACCCCGGGAGGTCCGGGTCGATGCTGCCGTTTGCGGTCAGGTATGTCCATGCCGAGCTCCCGCAGCGGCTTGGGGATCGGAAGGAGACGTTAGATCGGATGTATGCGCTTCTTGATCTTGCGAGAGGAAAGACGGGGTCTTTGCAATGGGATAGGAGGGAGAGGTTTGTGATCTCCGCGCTTTGTTGTAATCACTTCTGTCACAAGGAGTATGATGTCTGCTTGCTTCTGATCAAGGAGCTGTTGCAACGGGAGCCGGATGATCCGGTTGTTCTCTCTCGGTTGGGGTACGTCCAGATGCAGATGGGGGACTTGGATGGTTGCAGTGAGACGTTCCATTGCGTGGAGGGGATGAGGAAGGAGGGGGTAGATGATGTGGCGTTTGAGAATTTGGTGAGGAGGAACCGGGCGCTTCGGTTTGTGCTGGCGAAGGATCATGCGTCCGCGGTGAGGGAGTATGATGAGTGTATCGAGAAGGATCCTGGGGATGTTGCAGCGATCAATAACAAGGCATTGTGTTTGATGTACTCGAGGGATTTGTCTGATTCTATAAAGGTGCTCGAAGGGGCACTTGAGAGGGTTCCGACCGCATTGGTGAATGAGATGGTTGTCGTGAACTTGTGCAGTATGTATGAGCTTGCTTATGTGAATCATGGGGAGATCAAGAAGAGCCTTAACACCTGGATAGCCCGCATTGCTCCTGATGATTTTGATACCTCGTGTACTCGCATTTGAGTATAAGGTATGAGATCTGGGCAAAACTACGAATTCTTTTAAATTGGGTTGTAATAGAAAATTCAAGCTTAACATGTTCTTTAGTTCCATTCAAATCTGTTGCTCCTCTTTGGTTACTTTGATCACCTAATTAGCTTTTCCTTATAAAGGTTGTCTGGAAGTTTAATGTAGTTTCCATATTTTAGTATTCAATTGTGAAGTCACAAATTTGAAACTAAAACATTAGAATAATGGTAGTGTGCCTATGGTATAGAGTGTCGTGCAATTAAGAAGAACATGTTCAAAAGGTAAGTGCAGGCGAAATGAGGATATTAAGATGGTTGTGTGGGAGTTTTTTTAGGGATAAGTAAGAAATTATTTCATTTGTAATAGGATAAGGGTAGCACTAACTGAGGATAAAATGAGAAAAAGCTGTTCTATGCAGTGTGGACATCTTCAAAGAAAACCTTAGGGGCACTTGGAATAAAGAGAAAACAAGTTAATGTAGATGGAGTTTGAAGAGGTAGAGGAATGGACAAGGTAAAAGATCCATGTGGTACCATAGACATTCTCTACCTGCACATGTGGAGTTGATGGGGCTGAGCTAAAGCCAGTAGAAAACAAACTACAAAACTGTTTAGTTCTAAAAATTGCATAATTACATGTATTTAGCTTTTAAATCCATAAAGTACAAGAAGCAAATACAAAAAGGGAAGAAATGAAATTGATGCTTTGTTTTACATGAAAGTTGAGACTGTAACTTCTAAAACTTATTTAATGCTTAACAAAGAATCTGTACCAAAAAAATATTTGGTTTTAATTTCGAAGCATTTATTCAGCCAGACACCAATCTGTTTTTTCTAATTGGAGTGACATGCACATCGTATTTTTGAACTGTCAGCTTATGTTGTATTTCAGCCACAGAAGCAGTAGGTGTCAAGGTTTTTTAATGAGTAATGACAACCAGCTGCTGCTAGCACTTAAATTGTCACCGTTGGAGTGCATTTCCTCACTTGATGAATCTATCCATTTACTTAGTTTCACTGTAGTTAAAGGTTTTTTGTAGTTTGGATGAGGATTAATACTGAAAAAGTTGAAATAAATAGAGAATGTCTACACTGCCCTTGTAGGTACAATGTTTTTTTAGAGGTACAATGTATACCACAGACTTTTTATCTCAACAATTGTATTCATTTTTTAAATGGATGGATTGTAATAAGTAGTTATCTGTTTTAACTACATTAGTGTAACACCCTTGGCATCACAATCTAACCACTTAACTCACTTAGGGCTATTATTGAAATAAATCACTGGAAATTTAAATAGTCAAAATAAACAACTAAATTAACTGAACAACTTCTAATTCTACTCAAAATTTATGGCATGCGATTATGTGACTCTGACTATATGTACTAGACCCATCTGCTATTTCATATCTACACTTGTAAGAAAATCATTAAAATACACGTGAGTAACATCTTAAAGTTATCCAATACTTGTCTACTAATCTACTAAAAACATCAAATCAAGATTGGAACTGTTGGCATTCAACTCCGTAAATCTAATGTGCCTCTCTATGCAGTACTTAAATCCAAAACTTGCAAAGGAACCAGAACCTACAAAATTTGCAGACAAGCATAGAAATCTTTTTAAAATATGCTCTTTAAAATCAAAAGCTTAGACCTCCCCAAACTTGAGGTCTCCATAGCATTAAAACAAACATCTTAATTAGTGATGTAAGAAAATCAAAATCATCAAAAACCTCGATGTACAAAATCATATAGATGTACGTTCCAAACAACAACATCAAAAATCTCAGCAAATAGGTATCTTATCTCGACGTCACAAAACCACAACAAGGTAATTTATTATTGTACATAAATCCTTCAAAATATGTTTTTAGTACTGGTGTTTCTCTTTTCTTTTCAAAACACGTGCATCTTTTAAATTTTTTTTATGCATACTTGAAATAACTACTCTATGCCAAATAAGTTCAAAAACTAGCACAAGCTACATATCGAAAACCAAGATTTCCATTAGACTAAAGCCTGAAAATCTAAATCAGAGCTTAAAAATCATGACTACAAACTCACGCACTATACATGAAAATCTATGTGTCATTCTGGCCATAAGCAATCGATCAGTCACAAACAGTTGTTCAGGCACTCTAACCTTGAGACACGTTGCACTATTGTGGTAGAATTGCCTCAGATTCTTACTCAAAGAATCCTCAAAGGTCCAATCTAGGACAAACATAGGATACGTTCTCTCGACTTTTTCGGTGTTTGGACCATTTAAGGACTCTAACTCTTGACCCTGTTGGCATTGTGTTAGGGCTATCTAAAGACTCTAACCTTAGACCTTGTCGGCATCTTTAGTCTTGAAGCCTCTAACCTCAGACTCTTCCAGTAGTCTAAGTCTTGGGGATTCTAACTCTTGACTCTATTAACATAGCTCGGCAACCACGATCATTGAATTGCACCTAATCCTTTAGAGGTGTCAATTGTCCCTAGTGGCATAGTTCGACAACCACGATCGTGGAGTTGTACTTAATCCTCCAGAGGTATCAATTGTCTTTGGTTTGCTAGTACAATCCTTTGATCATCGTGGCTTCTACTAAAACCACAGAAAATACATGGATCTCGACTTTCGACCATTTAGAGGTATTTATTGTCCTTAGTTTGTCGGCTAGACGTTTCGGTCTCTCGGTCTTTTAAAATTTTGGAAATCATTTTCCAAAATTCTTTGCAAATCTTATGCATTTATTTTTCAAATCTTTTTTTAAAAATCATTTTAAAAACTATTTTAAAAGTATCTTGAAAAGATTGCAAAATATCACGTAAAACTTGTCATGAAAAGTCAACCCAAACCACAAAAGTAATACCCAAAAACATCACTAAAATACCCTACAAGATCCATTAAAATCCACTACTACAGGGGACATGCGGTTAATATGTGCCTTGACTCGCATGTCCAAAATGTACAGGTAATACGCACGCCCTACCTTAGGCCGAACAATCGACCTAAGGACGCAAGCATGCACAGGCGGTCCTAAAAAGGGGGTAGAACCTGCAATAATGGTGAAATGAAAATCAAAAACTTAAGGAGACAAAAATTCAAATCATAAATCACACATTCATGCATTACACAATTGGATTCATCGAAGAATCGATTAGAAACCACACAAATGGGATGGATTCACTCACGTAACCCATCTCCTGCGTAAACACTGCCTTACTGTACAATCCTACTTGCTAGATCTCAAGCACAATTCAAATCATAAACATTATTGTTGGAAAGATGGACATGTAACTTAAAACTAATTGACAATGAATGAAAGGGTCTATCTATATATAATTACAAGTCTTAATCTTCATTTTTTCAATGTAGGGTTATGTTAACATTTCCTCTTACTTGTGGTCTATTTTAGGTTCAACAAATATCTCTTTTAAACATGGGTGAATGTGTGTAGACTTGGGTCCATTTGGGTCTTTTTTGGCTCTGATGTTGTATTGGAAACATAGACATTCAATTCAAAATCATTTGACAATGAATAGAGGGATCCATCTATATATAACTACAAGTCTTAGTCTTCATTTTTTTAATGTGGGACTATTGCAACAATTATATTAACAATATTAATAAAATAAAAAGTACTTTTGGTAGGACACATACTGTTCATTGATGATTGATCGTTGACGGCGGCAATGGATGCAAATGACCTGCAATACATGCTTGACTTGCACAAATCATGGGTGTTACAATTAGACACAAAATAGTTATTTTGAAAAAAATAGTTATGCAAAAACAATTGTAGTTATTTTTAATGCATTAGGTACATTAGAATATTTTCAATAAAATTATCATGAAAAATGGTAATACGCAAAAAAAAACCCCCCTCCTTTCTCAAGCTTCAGCCAATTCCTTCCCTTGAAAACCACCCTAGCCACTTGAAAACCACCCTACTTCATCCCCATCCCCTGTGGAACACTAGTGTTGGGAATTTTGAGCCATGTCTTTGTGTAATTTTCAACGCAGATGTTCATTTCTGATCTTTAGTCATGGAATCCAACAGCACAACTGGTTGATTAGAAATGATCACTACTAGTCCTTGTATCAAGCAGGCTAGAAGTAGTTATATATTGAACCTGATATCATGATATCATCAATTACCAAGAGATTATTTTGAAATATTTGCATATTTAGTGTTGTTTTATGTCATCCTTTAGTTTGTGCTCTCTTTAAGCTCCTTTCCCTTGTTTAAGACCAGGTTCATTTTTGTTTGATATTGCATTGACTATTTTGAAATTTAATATATTTGTAATGTTGTTCTGTGTCACTGCTAAAAAAAAGGTGGTGTTTTGTGTCTTGTAGATGTTTGAGCTCCTCCTTGTTTATAGCAGCCTGTAATATCCACTTATGAGATGAATGTATAGGATGCATCCTGCATCCTTCCCTCAAAGGAATAAAAAACAGCATGTATGCTAATGAAAATTTAGCAAGATTTCCCTCCCTTCTTTTGCCCAATAGATTGTGAGGGAATTATGTACGGTGTCACAGGATCTAATTGTCTTATTTCTTTCTTCCCTCATGCAGATTGTTGCACGAAGAACAAGAATTCATTGGTTGGCTCACTTTTCTTCAGTTTGGGAAAAAAAACTGTCAAATTATATGTTGGGATAATCTCTCAGCAAGTGTCCAGCTAAATTGTTGGTGATCAAGCGTTGAGTTTTTTTAGGGAAATCAAAAACCACAATATATCCCAGAGCAGAAATTGGTTGGCCGAGGAGCAGCAGCATGTTGATTGTAGCTCTGCCCTTGCCTCTTGCTGTAAATCTTGTGGGTTTCGCTTTGGCAGCTATTTTATAATTTATTATTTTTAATGTGATCACAAAATTATGGAATCAACCACAGATTATAACGTTGGTTGTTATTGGTGCTTTTGTTTCATTCTTCTGTCATACATGAGCTTGTGAAGTCCTAGACGAGGGATCCTTGAAAAGTATA
>JAMKQA010011422.1:0-12441 GCA_024699735.1 Posidonia australis
GTAAGGAAATTTTCCAGACCAGTCTGGGGAAACAAGAAAGCGGTCCAGCTTTACCAAAGTTGGATGATCTTGAAAGTTAGACCAGGTAAAAGAGAAATTGTTTGGAGAAAAATCTATCAAAGAATTATGCTCTATGAAATTATTAAATTTTTTCATATGAACAGAGGTTCTAACGTTAAGGGAATGCTCATGGGGAAACCTAATGATATTGAAATCACCCCCAATAATCCAATGATTGTTAACAAGAGTGCTGATGTAATATAGATCATCAATAAATAGTGGTTTAAAGTTGTAATCACAGGGACCATATACCGCTGTTAGCCACCAATCGAAACTATCTCCACAATTTATAAAATTTAATGAAAGGCAATAATTTGTAGTTATACAATTGACTTTTTCCAGAACTCTGTCGTCCCAACCAATAAGAATACCACCAAAAGCACCAGTGGAGGGAAGATGCGACCAAGAGTTTATTCTTTTACCTCCAAGAAGTCTAAGGATCTCAATAGCGAAAGTTTCTTTTTTGGTTTCACTAACAATAATAACATCACATTTGTTAGAAATAATAAATTTTTTTAGCTCTCTTATTTTGTGGCCAGAACCAAGGCCTCTTATATTCCAGGCAGCAATAATCATTAAAAATTAGTGGAGGAATAAGAAGATCCAGTCTTCTTAATAGGATTACTATCATCTTCTAAGATGATGAATTCTTTATCTTGATTCTTTCTAACCTAATTAAAAAAACTGACGGCTTCATTTTTAGATCCTACAGAAATGCCAATATCCCCACAAAAGGATTGACAATGCTCATATGAGTCCCATAGGAGAGGATCAAAATGATTAACTTCTGAGTTAACTAAATTATTCTTTTTTGAGTAGTTATCTGAATGTACCACATAAGATTGTGCACAATTGGAAGAGGAATTGGAATCAAAAATTCTATATTATCAAATAAATTTTGGCAATTGTTACTTGACGCATGCACAGGGGTAGGAGGTTGAGAAGATGGAACCTCAAAGGGTACACTGCCCAAGTCATCTTGTTCCATGTAATCATATATCGCCAAGATTTTCTTGAATTTCGCAAAAGAAAATTTCCTGGCCCTAAGCTCTGCCTCCACAAATTTAGTGGAGTCTGTAGGCGCAATAGGATTTGATTCCTGAGATGTATTAAGTGGGGTAATGTCTTCTAAAAGAGGGGGTGAAACATTGGTAGCTATCCTTGGAACAGAAGGGGTAGGCAACAATCCTGCAGCAGTTGAGGAGGATACTAAAGGAGTTGCTTGAGAGCCAGATCTGGTCCAAACATTCTTCCCAGTTTTAGGGTTCTTCCCACCATTGTTACCTCTCCAGCCTTTATTACTTTTGAAAGGTTTCTTCGTGGGATGAAGGTTTCTAGCTGAGGAGGTAAGGGATGGTTGCTTGGGCCATCTAGGAGATGGGCTCTGAGTGGGAATGGAAGGAGAGTAGATATCCCAGCTGCGTCTGAATTTAATAAGATAGACAGTTCTTCCAAATGAAAAGAATCTAGTATCGGGTATATCCTTACCCGGGTGAGTCTTAATTCTAACTCTGGCGAACCCCAGGTATTTGACCCTGTCAATGGAAATGTCAACCTCAAGAAGGACAGCAAATTCCAAGATCATAAGATGGAAAACTTCTATACTCCACAGGTGGTGAGGAATCCCTTCCAAACGGATCCAAATCCCTTCTTCCTTCATAGTAAGTACCACATTAGAGTTAGGTGTCCAGTGAATGAAGGAGGCTGACAGAGCTTGGAGGGAGGACCCATAGAGGTTAAGGGTTTCATTTTTTATCTTAAGGGACAAGAACTTAAGAAGAAATTTACTAGGAGAGAAGTCACTAACTTCCACCTTAGAAGGGATAGGCCAGTTGTGAGAGATATGATGGAAGAGAGTGTCCCTAGTTAGGTGTGCTGAGTGATCAGTGACTATAGCACAACATGAGAAATGTAGAAGAAGGTCGCAGGTAGTCTCTGAGGGGGGATTACAGAGGGGTTATGAGGGGAGAGTCCAGCCATAAGGGGAGCAGCGATAGAAGATGACCTCTGCTCCTGAAAAAAATTGCATATTGCCACAGAATGAGAAGAAGAGTTACATTTGTAACAAGAGCCTTTAAATCTACAGCAGTTTTTAAAATGCCCACGAATGCCACATTTGAAGCAACGACCATTAGAACGACAGAAGCTTACCAAGGGAGAAGGTGTGTTCCTCCTCTTTTCCACCAACTGCCACCCGATAGAGTCCAGAGAAACAGGGGAGTCAGAGGAGCCAACACTATTCTGCGATCTCGCAGGAATGCTAGAGGGGGAGACTAAGGCGGCAAAGCGCGAGCCTCGAAAATGCTTATCAGCAGGGAAGATGTTGATGTCAGAGGATATCTCTACTGCAGAGATTTCTGACAATAGAGACGGAGATGAATTTCAATTAATTTCTCTATGGGAAGGGGAAACATTTAGTTTTACAGACGGCGGAGTCGTCTGAGCATTAAAGTCAGAAAAGACAGAACGGGAGAGCAGGTCTCGCTTGTCAGGCACACCCTCTGACACACATGGATACGGGGTCCCCACCAGATCGACGTTATCAGAGTGATTAATAAAAGTCTGCAGATTATAAGGAGAATTACCATTATCTACAGAGTAATTAGCACGATAATAACTATTATCCGCTGCAAATCTCGGGGGAAGATACCGAGAGTAACCCCACACAGAGCTCGAGACAGGGGAGTAGCCTACCAAGTCATAATTACGAAAAGACCGCCACCTCTCCGTCTCTTCCAACCAGAGAGGGCGAATCCCTTCACGACGACCTACCGATGAGAGCAAGCCCACCGGAGCCGATGAGGGTAGAAGGGGATCAGATCCGTCGAAAAAGGAACAGATCGATTCCGAATCAAAGGATCCAGAGGATCCCAGGATACAATTGGATGCATCCCTTAGAAACGCATGAGACGGAGCAACAGCATGAGACGGAGCAACAGCAAGATGAAGAGAATCTCCAAAGAACAAAAAGGTAATGGGGTATATCACCTCCAAAGCCTGAACAACGTTCAAATCCACACTCAGAGAGCAAGAAACCAGAAAACGAAGCCAGTTAGGGTTTAACTCCTTACCAAAGTAAAAGCAATCAACATGAATATCTACACAAAGCCAGGAATGATAACAAGAATATATAAAATCACCATCTTTTATAATCAGAAAACCATGTCCGGACGAAATACGCCCATCCAGGGGTCTACAACCCCTCTTAGAACAGGGGAGATCAATAGAAAGCTTTCCTAATTGCCTGGGGTCAAGACAAGACCCCGGAGCCGAGGGAGGAGAGAGATCATTCCCTACCTAAAGCCCCAGCAAAGGAGAGAGCAGAGGTAAAGAAGGTTTAGCTTTTACCAATCGACGGCGAGCCTTGACAGGCAGCGAGATCGGGGGGAGGTCATCCTCCAGCAAGCTGGTTTTGAACGCATTCCTGTCAAAACAGTAACATGTTTGAGAAGGTCGCGAGAGCGAAGACACTAAGGATGGCGGTTCTGAGTGCGGCGGTACTTAGGGTTTCAAGAGCTGCGACGAGCCATAAGATTTCCTTTTCATTGACCAATTGTTTAGTACAATTTAATCATTCAACAAACTGAAAGAAGTTTGTTGGCAGTACACAATAGTGAGGCCATGCAACTTCAAGACAAGTAATTGTGTATAAATTGTATGGTAAAAAAAAAAACTAATGATAAATGTCAGATAATTAAAGTGTGTTCATGCCGAGGTTCCTTCATTAGTATCAACAAATTAGAACTAAAACTGCACTTTGCAACTCATCTTTAATCTTTTATAAAATATAAACATAGCCAACCAATGGAATGGAAGATTAAAAATTTGGTTGGCTTCATCTCAAACTCCTTATTTTAAGCACACTATAATCCTGAACTATATAAATGCCCAATGTACCATTCCTGAATTGATTGCTTTCTAAGTCAGTGAACTGCATAGCATAAAAAACAAGCTTGACTGAAGTGTCAATTTAAAGTTGAGTAAAGATTTCTTTTATAACTACAAAAGATTGCTAGTTGCTTATGTCAGAACTTGGAACCTAGAAATTTGATTATCATCAAATCATGTAATCTTTTTGAAATTTTCTAACCACTTGGCAAAAAATGGAGGTCCTGATGAATATTTAGTAACAAAAAAATTTACAAAATGGCATTATTGAAGCTTCAAGATGATAATAAAACAATCAATATTAAAATCTTGAAAGGAAACAATCAACGTTAAGAAAGGGTATTTGTATTATAAAAAAGGAAGAGAAGACCATTGGTGGGAGGGAGGGTAGAAATGATAAATCAGTTAAAAAGTTGACGGTACGACATGTGTGAAAAAGAAGAAGAAAAGGGGCCAATGGTATACCAAAACTTTCAATATTTTGGATGGTAAATATGTATTATCGTTTGTTTTAATACCTGTATTTCCCCCATTGAGGGTGTTGGTAGATTCTAGCCCATATCACTGTATCAGTGGCGACAAAATTTGCAAAACGCAGAATCCGATTCCAGCGTGAAGAAGACAAAAGAGAATCCGATTCCCGCGGATGGACAACAGCCCCGCACCCCCAATCTTACCGCCGTATCGGTTTCCCTCGGAACTCCGCCCTCCCCCATTTCTCTTCTCCTCCAAGAACCAGAATTTCCCGACTCCTAGGTCTCTAATCCAAGCGAGAGGTAAAACAATCGATCATTTTCACTTCTGGTTGTTGTTTCGAAGCTCGGACTCGTTCGAGTTTTTCATGGTCTGATATCTGGTGTTGTTCAACTTGCTAGTATTCGATTCAAAATGGTTTCAGTTTCGGTTGATTATGTTGTTTATTCGTCATGGAACCAGAGAAATTTAAGGATTTATGATTTTACTTAATAGAGTTTTTGCTAGCTTTCGTATTTCCATTTATGAGCTAGAGCTAGAGGTTTTGTTGATCTAATTTCGGTTTTTTGCTTGTGGAAAATGGAGATTCTACATTGGAGATTGTGAGCAATCAGTGGTGGGACAAAGAAATTCTTGAATTTATTAGTTCTTGGTATATTGTTATTTCTATTGTATGAAATGGAAATGGAGTTGTTAACGTTTGTTTCGTAGTTGTTATTGATTGGAGGTAGAGAGTGGTCCAAGAGTGACGTCGGGATGAATGCATGTCAATCCACAGTGAGTCTGGAGTCAGTGACTTAAATTTGGACTGTTGGGATGTGTTGTGGGGCTCGTTTTTACAAATGAACACTATAAAACAGAAGGATGAGGAACTAAAATATTTGAATGGAGAACATTGGTTTATTTAGATTGTTGTGTTGAAATGAAGTTGTTCTACACTTATTGGAGAAAAGTTGCTCAGAATAACTGAATATGAAAAAGTTATCTCTGTCATTACGAGAGCTTAGGTTGGAACATGCAGTTTTTGCAGCTTCTTTTCTGAAAGATTATGCGGAAAATCTTCTTTAGTTTTGACTTTTCTTTAGCCTTCTTTCTGCTTAAATGTTTATGGCCATTGCAAATGTTTCTTGAAGAGCACTAGCCACACATGAAAAACATAAGATCTAGTAGTTTTTTATATAATTGCCCTTGAATCCTATGTGGGTTGGAAGTATAACTCAGTAGGTTCAACCTTATACATGTATCGAGAAAAGCTTGTGTATTAACTGCAAGTACATATGTATGTAAAAAACTTCTGAAAACTGGTGTTGTTTTTATTTACAGCATTTATTTTCTTCCAGTCAACTCATTGTTATTCGTTCCATCTTTTCCATGTCATTTGTTAGAAGAGGGAAAAGTTTTCAGGTGATCTCTACTGGATTGTTCAAATGAAGATTACAGCTTTGCTAATCTTGAAATGCATAGACGCTGATAATTCATCATCATCTGGGCCATCAGATCCAGTAGTTCTTTGTAATGCTACAGATGTGAGCCACTTTGGCTTTTTTCAACGTTCTGCAGCAAAAGAGTTTATCCTATTTGTTTCACGTACAGTTACCAAGAGAACACCACCAGGACAACGTCAATCTGTACAGCATGAAGGTATCTTCTAATAAGTTCATCTAAATATATCTTTACGGTTGTAGATTAAAGCCAAACATGAAGGAACTACATGTCATCTTGTTTACCTAATGCAAGCAAGCAGATACTTACAATGTCTGTCCATTTATTATGAATTTATGCTAAATTCATACACATATCGGCAGAAATTGTCTGTGAGCATTCTATTAATTTTGCTACTCTGTATTTTTATTGTTGGGAAATTTGTAGCAACTAAGATTCACTATATAGTGTTTTTAAAATGTTCAAAAAAATTTAATAAGAAATTTCATATAAACTGAAGTATACCTAGATTCGCATCATAGTAAAATGTAGAAGATACTGGAGAAAAATGTCTTTCTGACATTTGTTGTGCAGAATACAAAGTGCACTCTTATAACAGAAATGGACTTTGCGCTATGGCATTCATGGACGATCACTATCCTGTACGTAGTGCATTCTCTCTTCTTAACAAGGTAACCAGACTGGGTATTTTCTTATGTGACATCCATTATAATCAAGTTTCTAAAACTAAAATATATAACATTTTAAAGGTACTTGATGAATATCAGAAGAGTTTTGGTGAGTCATGGAGAACTGTTCAGACAGATGCAACTGAATCATGGCCTTATCTGAATGAAGTCCTAACAAAATTTCAGGTACTAGCTATTTTCCTAAGTTATGATATGTAGAATAATATTTATAACTTGAACAGGATTATTTTAAAAAACAACCTTGGTATTTAAACATTATTACCAGGACCCTGCAGAGGCTGACAAGCTGCTGAAAATTCAAAGAGATTTGGATGAAACAAAAGTTATTCTTGTAAGTATTGTTTATTTTCCTCATATTAAATTTTCTTTGATTTTTCAGTCACTTGATTGTAGTTCTGCTTGGATTTACATTTGCTGTGCTTGTTCAGGTGCTCTCTGATATTGTTTCTCAAAATTATTTGGTGATGCCTAACTTGCCTACGTGCTCTTATATGCTGGCAAATGGTGGAATTGCTAGTAGCATTGGACAACTCTCAGACCATATGGTCTGACGAGTTTACTACTATTGTAGACCATGAGACTTCATGTGTATACAACACTTTGTGGATATGTTTTAGTTTTTAATTTAGAAAATTAAAGGATACAATAATATTATAGAGCTCAACAACTGTAATCTTTACTATGCTATCGTCATGCAGCACTAACTGTAAATGAAATCAGTTCTGCAAGTTAAGATTGTTTTTTGTAATAGTACTTAAACATTAATTGAATGCATATTTGCGAGTATGTAGGTTTTTAATATTTTTGATGTCATTTTACTCAACAATGTAGAAAACTAAAAATCTAGGTGGTCTTTATCAAACCAAAAGGGTGTGCTCCAAAAAGACCAACTCAATGATTGTATTATTGGGCACCTTTTTATATAGGAGAGGGTAGTACAAGAACAGAACATTCCGAAGAATTCCAGAAGAGAGGAAGAGACAAAAAGTTTGTTACAAGGGAATCAAATGATCCCAACAGAAAAGATGCTTTGGAATTAGCACTATACAATCCGACGATGATTAGGATGAGTATGCATATTAGGTCTGTTAGACTATTACACCCCCTCAAGTGTTGCTGGGGCAAGGCCACTAAGCTTGTCTCTCAGGTAGCAGAATTGTCAAGAAGCCAGAGGTTTTGTGAAAGTATTGGCAGTCTGATCATCAGAGCAGATGAATCAAACAGTGAGAAGCTGTTTGGCCACAAGCTCCCGGACAAAATGAAAGTCAATTTCTTTGTGTTTGGTGTGTTTGTGGAAGATCAGATTCACTGTGAGATACATTGCACTAGAGAAGCGGTGGAGAGGAGCAGGAGATCTGAGGCTCTAGGAGAAGCATGGAGATCTAAGTAAGCAAACACATAGCATCATCAAGACAACGATATTCAGATTTAGCTTTGGAGATGCAGATTAGTAGATGGACAGAGAAGAATGCCAAACTGAATGGTGCCTTTGAGATAATGTAAAATTACGTTTGGCTGCAGACCAGTGAATGTCAGTAAAGGGATACATGAACTGATGATCCTTTTTGACCACGAAGGAGATGTTGGGCCTTGTCAGGGAGAGGCACTGGAGAGAACCCACCAAATTTCAAAATTCTGTAGGATTAGCAAGTGGTTTCCCCGTAAAAATGGAGATCTCAGAACCAACAGCCACAGGTGTTACGCATGGCTTTGTCTCGTGGAGGTGTGTTGGTGAAGCATGTTTGTAACCATAAGAGTGTGCTCCAAGAAAAATCCAACTCAATGATTGTATTGCTGTGCACCTCTTTATGTAGGAGAGGGCAGAAGTTGGCTACAAGAATAGAACATTCTGGAAAATTCCAGAAGAGAAGAAGAGAGAAAGAAGCTTGTTACAAGAGAATCAAATGATTCCAACAGAAAAGATGCTTTGGGATTGGCACTACAGGATCCAACGATGATTTGGATGTGTATGCATATTAGATCTGATAGTCTTTTCCAGTTAGCCATGTGTTTAAATGATCATTGACCCTTGGAAGTTTGGATTGTGCTCCAGCATTTTTATGACATCGTTATTGTCTTTAGGGCTGGAACAGTCACCATCCCCTATTTCTTTGTTCCTTTGCTGAAAGTCAAAAGAGAAAAAGATATGGTGGGTAGTTGGGACTTGGGAGAGGACACTAGGAATGACAGTGTTAAATTAATAAATAAGAATATAAAGAAAAGAGTTAGTTACTTGATGGTTTATCACTGATTTTCAAAATACTATCCAGAACTTCAAAATAGATCATTTTGGTACCTTGGACTTTACCATTTTTAAATTAGTAAGTTGTTACTAATGTGTGGAACTTTTAACAAAGTGTCCGTTATGTCCTTTGTTTAATTTCCCTTTCTCCTATCTTCCACCACACGACACATCCAATCTCCACCCCCATTGACTCCACCGGCATTCAATACCACCTGACCAGCTTCACCCTCCTCACCCCCAGCCACTGTAGTAGAGGAGCAAGAGGTGGAGGTAGGAGGAAGAGGAGGAGGTCGTTGCTACTGTTGTCACTGCTGCCATTGTTGTTGCTATCGCCACCCCTATTGCTGTTGCTGCTGCCACTGCTGCTGTTGTTGCTGTTGCCACCACCTCCGCTGTTGCTGCTTTCGGGAGGAAGAGAAGGAAGAGTTGGAGTGCATAGATGGGAAGGAAGAGTTGTAGGGGAGACATGGGAAGGAAGAGTTGGAGTATTTTCATCCAAAATTTACTGTAAACATTTGTATATAAATGGAAAGATCACAGTGGTGGATGGTAATAGTTGGGGGTACTGAATTGTGTTGGAAGAGTTGGAAAGATCATAAATGGGGAAAAAAAAACAGACCAATCTTCTAGGTACCATATATCAATGTGTTCTGTAATGCTATAAAAAAATGATTACTCTTGTTATTTATGGCTGATTTTTTTATTGGTCTGATGGCAGCATAAGACAATTGATAGTGTGCTTGAAAGAGGTGTAAAGCTGGACAGTTTAGTCGAGAAAAGCTCAGATCTCAGTGCGGCATCACAGGTAAATTTAGATAACCATGCCTGCTTGTTCTTGATGTTATTGAGTCTGCTGTCGCTTGTCAGTCTACCACATAAAAACTTTGCACTTGAGTCTTACAATTCCATGGGGGAATACCTATACTGGGAACTAGGAAGTATGGTTAAAACCATCAAGTTTAGGGGTGAGCTTGACAAATCACCTATGGTATGGGATAGGGAAGAATAAGAGATGGGAGGGTCAGGCTTTTGAATCAAGTATCTGCTTATTTTTATTTCACAATTTGAAATAAAAATGTCACTTGAGCAATCTCTGTGACATATAGTTATGGTCAAACTAAAAAGGCTATTGAAGTTTTGAGGCCAGCTGCCTGGTTTAAACCTGTGACATATAGTTTTGAGGCCATTTGCACGCAGTGGATGGGATTTGTCTACTGATGGATGTTAACGTCTTTGTAATATAGGACACTAGTTTTATTTTTCTGTAGTGATGTGATGGCAGCCCTATTCTTTCTGCAATCAATAGACTGATTCCCCATTTTATGTCTTTTGAGCAGATGTTTTACAAGCAAGCAAAGAAGACAAACCAGTGTTGCACTTTAGTGTAAAGTAAGGTTTTGATATAAGCAGATAATGTCGGTATTGAGCAATGTCAAATTTATGATGTGGCAACAGCTTCTCATGATTCATAGTTGTAATTGTTAGAAAAATGATCTAAATTGCATAAAATAAAATCAAAGAATACAAAGCATATATATAGATGAGGTAGGATATACAGATCTACAAGATCCATTAATCCATCTAATTGCTAATTAATAAAATAATTTACTTAAATACTGGACCATATGTATCTATCATACTTAGTTTACCACATAATAATGAAAAACATTGAGGTCCTAACACCTTAGTAAAAATGTCTGATATTTACTTCTTGTAAATAGTGTATAAATCTTTCCGTTCATCACAATCTTATAAACAAAGTGACAATCAACTTACATATGTTTTGTGCACTCACGAAATATTGAGTTACTTGTTATTTTGATGGCTGTTTGATTATCATAGAACATAATCATAGATTCATTGTAGAGATACCAAGATTTTAAAGAAGAATTTTCAATCACATTAGTTCTCCAATAGTATGCGTCAGAGCCTTGTATTCAACCTTAGCACTAGATCGTCACACTATAGTTTGTTTTTTGCTCCTCTAAGACACAAGATTATCTCCAACAAATGCACAATAACTAGTAGTGAAACGTTAATTAGATTTAGAATTAGCATAATCAACATCAGAATAAGAAACAACATTGAAATGACCATAATTTCGATATATCATCCCTTTGCAAGAAGAATTCATCACATAATGAATAATACAAAGACCATCTTCCCAATGACTTATTGTGGGGTTCTCTATAAATTGATTGACTACACTAACAATAAAGGTAATTTGTTGCTTAGTGATTCTGAGATAAATCAATTTTCAAACTAAATGCTTGTGCCTCTTTTTATCGGCAAAATTTTCTGCACCAACATTCCTATTTCCTATAGTAAATCCATTGCACATTTTCTTTGTAATGGAATCAGTCCTTGTTTGCCACGAGCCACCTCAATGATAATAAGAAAATATCACAATCAATGAAGATCTTTTGTTATAAAACACTTCTTTAAATGTTGTTTTCTCTCTTCTACATCCATAGAATCAGTGTCAGTCATAGGAATATCATCCATGTACACCATCAGAATCTTAGAACCTAAATCCCACTATCTAGTAAATACAGAGTGATTTGCATAACTTTTGGTAAAGTCAACTGATGTCATAGTTTGGTTGAATTTTTCAAATCACGCATGGGAACTTTGCTTGAATCTATAAATAATTTTCTTTAGTTTACATACTTTTTGAGTCTCCCTTTGAGCAACATATTCTAAAGGTTGTTTCATAAATACAATCTCATGTAAATCTTCATACAGAAAAATATTTTTGACATGTAGTTGAAAAATTGGTCAAAATTTTGCAATTGCAATTGAAACATGAACTCGAATAGAACTAAAATGGACAATAGGAGAAAAAGTCTCGAAGAAGTCTATACACCATACCTCTATATAAATCCTTTGGCAACAAAACGAACCTTGAATTTATGAATTACCTCATCTAGCTAGTATTTTACATAGACGTATGGTGTATAGTCATCAGGTAGGATTTGTATTGGCCTCTACAAATAACAACATCTACACCTACAAAAGGATCTACTAACTCCTATATTCCTCTAGAAGTAAGAGCAAACATTTCTACGTCTATTGCACGACATTAGGTAGGATTTGTAATGGTCTCTTTGTATGTCTTAGAAATAAACAGAGAAAGGACGATCTAATGAATGGAAAAAGAAATATGATTGGAGATAGGATATTGTGTACAAGAATGGATACCTTTTCAGATAGCAACAAAATCTTTAGAACCTTTATCAAATGCTCAAGGTGGTGGTGCACACGAGATTAATGGTTGACGGCTACGTCTGTGATAACCTTGCAAAGGAACACGAGGAACAACTTGTGCACTAGGAGCAATGGGTGCACTTAGAACAGCTAGTGCATTAGGACCAACAAGTATAGGAAGAGGAATAGAAAAAATATGTGAAGTAAGATCACTACTCTAGGAAGAGAAACAAGGTATATCTTCAAAAAAGATAACCAATACTCACATTGTTTGGGAGTGTTAAGATCGTAATAATGATACGTTTTTAAGTGTGAGAATACCCTAAAAATATGCACTTTATTACACAAAGCAACAATTTATCTAAGTCCGTCTCTAAAACATGCACAAAAGAAGTATAACAAAAAATACGAGTAATGCAAGATAAGATAGCATCA
>JAMKQA010011423.1:0-11426 GCA_024699735.1 Posidonia australis
CGCGGGCGCGAAATCCTCTTGTTGACCTCTTGACCATTTTGTCGAGGTCTTCCCTTACCATCCTCGGATTTCGCGGGCGCGAAATCCTCTTGTTGACCTCTTGACCATTTGGTCGAGGTCCTCCCTTTCCTTGTTTGGATTTTACGGGCGTGAAATCCTCTTGTTGACCTCTTGACCATTTGGTCGAGGTCTTCCCTTGCCTTCCTTGGATTTCGCGGGCGCGAAATCCACTTATTGCCCTCTTGACCATTAGGTCGAGGTCTTCCTTTGCTTTCCTTGGATTTCGAGGGTGCGAAATCCTCTAGTTGACCTATTAACCATTTGGTCAAGGTCTTCCCTTGCCTTCCATGGATTTCGCGGGCACGAAATCCTCTTTTCGACCTTTTGACCATTTGGTCGAGGTCTTCCTTTGCCTTCCAAGGATTTCGCGGGCGCGAAATCCTCTTTTTCAACTCTTGACCATTTGGTCGAGGTCTTCCCATGCCTTCCTTGGATTTCGCGGGAGCCAAATCCTCTTGTTGACCTCTTGACAATTTGGTCGAGGTCTTCCTATGCCTTCCTTGGATTTCGCGGGAGCGAAATCCTCTTGTAGACCTCTTGACCATTTGGTCGAGGTCTTCCCTTGCCTTCCTTGGATTTCTCGGGCACGAAATCCTCTTGTTGACCTCTTGACCATTTGGTTGAGGTCTTCCCTTGCCTTCCTTGGATTTCGCGGGCGCAAAATCCTCTTATTGACCTCTTGACCATTTGGTCATGGTCTTCCCGTACCTTTCTTGGATTTCGCGGGCGCGAAATCCTCTTGTTCGCCTCTTCACCATTTGGACGAGGTCTTCCCATGCCGTCCTTGGATTTTACGGGCACTAAATCCTCTTTTTGACCTCCGGACCAATTGGTCGAGGTCTTCCCTTGCCTTCCTTGGATTTTGCCGGCACGAAATCCTCTTGTTGACCTCTTGACCATTTGTTCGAGGTCTTCCCTTGCATTCCACGGATTTCGCGGGCGCGAAATTCTCTTGTTTAACCCTTGACCATTTGGCACGCGAAATCCTCTTCTTGACCTCTTGACCATTTGATCGAGGTCTTCCATTCACTTCCCTGTATTTCGCGGGCGCGAAATCCTCTTGCCCGCGAAATCCTCTTGCCCGCGAAATCCTCTTGTGGACTTCTTGAGCATTTGGTGGTGGTCTTCCTGTACCTTCCTTGGATTTCGTGGGCGCGAAATCCTCTTGTTGGCCTCTTGACCATTTGGACGAGGTCTTCCCTTGCCTTCCTTGGATTTTGCGGGCACTAAATCCTCTTTTTGACCTCCTGACCAATTGGTCGAGGTCTTCCCTTGCCTTCCTTGGATTTTGCCGGCGCGAAATCCTCTTGTTGAACACTTGACCATTTGGTCGAGGTCTTCTTTTGCCTTCCACGGATTTCGCGGGCGCGAAATACTCTTGTTTAACCCTTGACCATTTGGCACGCGAAATCCTCTTGTTGACCTCTTGACCATTTGGTCTAGGTCTTCCCTTGCCTTCCTTGGATTACGCACCCGCGAAATCCTCTTTTTGAACTCCTGACCATTTGGTCGAGGTCTTCCTTTGCCTTCCCATGAAATCCTCCTGTAGACCTCTTCACCAATTGGTCGAGATCTTCCCGTGCCTTCCTTGTATTTCGCGGGTGCAAAATCCTCTTTTTGACCTCATGACCATTTGGTCGAGGTCTTCCATTGCCTTCCATGGATTTTGCGAGCGCGAAATCCTCTTTTTGACCTCATGACCATTTGGTCGAGTTCTTCCCTTGCCTTCCTTGGATTTCTTGGGCACGAAATTCTCCTGTTGACCTCTTGACCATTTGGTCGAGGTCTTCCCTTGCCTTCCTTGGATTTCGCGGGCGCGAAATCCACATGTGGCCTCCTGACCATTTGGTCGAAGTCTATCCATTTCATCCTTGGACTTCGCAGGCGCGAAATCCTCTTGATTGGACTCTCGACCATTTGGTCGTGATCTTTCCCCGTCTTCCTCGGATCTCGCAGGCGCGAAATCCTCTTGTTGACCTCTTGAGCATTTGGTCGAGGTCTTCCCTTGCCTTCCTTGGATTTTGCGGGCGCGAGATCCTCTTT
Organism: Posidonia australis; assembly: GCA_024699735.1. NCBI lineage: Eukaryota > Viridiplantae > Streptophyta > Magnoliopsida > Alismatales > Posidoniaceae > Posidonia > Posidonia australis. The sequence continues at coordinate 2,104 of JAMKQA010011423.1, forward strand.
TTGACCTCTTGACCACTTGGTCGAGGTCTTCCCTTGCCTTCCTTGGATTTCGTGGGCGCGAGATCCGCTTGTTGACCTCTTGACCAGTTCGTCGAGGTCTTCCCTTGCCTTCCTTGGATTTCTCGGGCGCGAGATCCTCTTGTAGACCCCATTACCATTTGGTCGAGTTCTTCCCTTGCCTTCCGTGGATTTCGCGCGCGCGAAATCCTCTTGTTGACCTCTTGACCATTTGGTCGAGGTCTCCCTTTGCTTTCCGTGGATTTCGTGGGCGCGAAATCCTCTTGTTGACCTGTTGACCATTTGATCGAGGTCTTCCCTTCACTTCCTTGGATTTCGCGGGCGCGAAATCCTCTTGTTGACCACTTGACCATTTGGTCGAGGTCTTCCCTTGTCTTCCTTGGATTTCGCGGGCACGAAATCCTCTTGTTGGCCTCTTGACCATTTGGACGAGGTCCTCCCTTGCCTTCCTTGGATTTCGTGAGCGCTAAATCCTCTTGTTGACCTCCTGAACAATTGGTCGAGGTCTTCCCTTGCCTTCAGTGGATTTTGTGGGCACGAAATCCTCTTGTTGACCTCTTGACCATTTGGTAGAGGTCTTCCCTAGCCTTCCTTGGATTTCGCAGGTGCGAAATCCACTTGTAGACCTCTTGACCATTTGGTCGAGGTCTTCCCCTACCTTCCTTGGATTTCGCGTGCGCGAAATCCTTTTGTTGTCCTCCTGACCAATTGGTCGAGGTCTTCCCTTGCCTTCCTTGGATTTCGAGGGCGCGGAATCCTTTTGTTGACCGCTTGACCATTTGGTGGAGGTCTTCCCTTGCCTTCCCAGGAACTCCTCTTGTAGACCTCTTCACCATTTGGTCGAGGTCTTCCTGTGCCTTCCTTGGATTTCGCGGTCGCAAAATCTCTTTTTGACCTCATGTGCATTTGGTCGAGGTCTTCCCTTGCCTTCCAAGGATTTCGCGAGCGCGAAATCCTCTTTTTGACCACTTGATCATTTCGTCGAGGTCTTCCCTTGCCTTCCATGGATTTCACGAGCGCGACATCCTCTTGTTGACCTCCTGACCATTTGGTCGAGGTCTTCCCTTGCTTTCCTTGGATTTCGCGGGCACGAAATCCTCTTGTTGACCTCCTGACCATTTGGTCGAGGTCTTCCCTTGCCTTCCATGGATTTCGTGGGCGCGAAAATGCTCATGTTGCCTCTTGACCATTTGGTCGAGCTCTTTCCGTTTCCTCTTTGGACTTCGTTGGCGCGAAATCCTCTTGATTGGTCTCTCGGCCATTTGGTCGTCATCTTTCCCCTTCTTCCTTGGATCTCGCAGGCACGAAATCCTCTTGTTGACCTCTTGAGCATTTGGTCGAGGTCTTCCCTTGCCTTCCTTGGATTTTACGGGCGCGAGATCCTCTTTTTTACCTCTTGACCACTTGGTCGTGGTCATCCCTTGCCTTCCCTGGATTTCGCGGGCGCGAGATCCTCTTGTTGACCTCCTGACCAGTTGGTCGAGGTCTTCCCTTGCCTTCCTTTGATTTCAGATGCGCGAGATCCTCTTGTAGACCTCTTGACCATTTGGTCGTGGTCATCCCTTGCCTTCCTTGGATTTCGCGGGCGCGAAATCCTTTTGTTGACCTCTTGACCATTTGGTCGAGGTCTCCCTTTGCTTTCCTTGGATTTCTCAGGCGCGAAATCCTTTTATTGACCTCTTGACCATTTGGTCGAGTCTTCCCTTGCCTTCCTAGGATTTCGCAGGCGCGAAATCCACTTTTTAACCTCTTAGCCATTTGGTCGAGGTCTTCCCTTGCCTTCCTTGGATTTCGCACCCGCGAAATCCCCTTTCTGAACTCCTGACCATTTGATCGAGGTCTTCCCTTGCCTTCCTTGGATTTTGCGGGCGCGAAATCCCCTTGTTGACCTCTTGGCCACTTGGTCGAGGTCTTCCCTTGCCTTCCTTGGATCTCGGGGGCGCAAAATCCTCTTGTTGTCCTCTTGACCATTTGGTCGAGGTCTTCCCTTGCCATCCCGCAAAATCCTCTTGTTGACCTCTTAACCATTTGGTCAAGGTCTTCCCTTGCTTTCCTTGGATTTCGCGGGCAAAAAATCCTCTTTTTGACCTCTTGACCAATTGGTCGTGGTCTTCCCTTGCCTTCCTCGGATTTCGCGGGTGCGAAATCCTCTTGTTGACCTCTTGCAAAATCCTCTTGTTGACCTCTTGACCATTTGGTCGTGGTCTTCCCTTGCGTTCCATGGATTTCGCTGGCGCGAAATCCTCTAGTTGGCCTCTTGGCCATTTGGTCGAGGTCATCCCTCGCCATCCTTGGATTTCACCGACGCGAAATCTTCTTGTTGGCCTCTCGGCCGTTGGTCGAGGTCTACCCTTGCCTTCCATGGGTTTCGCGGGCACGAAATCCTCATGTTGTCCTTTTGACCATTTGGTCGCAGTCTTCCTGTGCCTTCCTAGGATTGCGCGAGCGTGAAATCCTCTTGTTGACCTCTTGAACTTTTGGTCGAGGTCTTCCCTTGCCTTCCTAGGATTTCGCGCCTGCGAAATCCTCTTGTTGACCTCATGACCAATTGGTCAAGGTCTTCCTTGCCTTCCTTGGATTTTAAGTTCGCGATATCCTCTTATTGGCCTCTCAGCCATTTGGTCGAGGTCTTCCCATGCCATCCTAGGATTTCGCGGGCGCGAAATCCTATTGTTGGCGTCTCGGCCATTTGGTCGAGGTCTTCCCTTGCCTTCCTTGGATTTCGCGGGCGTGAAATCCTCTTGTTGACCTCTAGACCATTTGGTCGTGGTCTTCCGTTGCCTTCCTTAGATTTCGTGGGCGCGAAATCCTCTTTTTGACCTCTTGACCATTTGGTCAAGGTCTTCCCTTGCCTTCCTTGGATTTCGCGCCCGTGAAATCCTCTTGTTGACCTCTTGACCATTTGGTGGAGGTCTTCCCATGCCTTCCTTGGATTTCGCGTTCGTGAAATCCTCATGTTGGCCTCTCGGTCATTTGGTCGAGGTCTTCCCTTGCCTTCCTAGGATTTCGCGGGCGCGAAATCCTCTTGTTCGCGTCTTAGACATTTGGTCGACGTCGTCCCTTGCCTTCCCGGGATTTCACGGGCGCGAAATCCTCATGTTGACCACTTGACCAATTGGTCGAGGTCCTCCCTAGCCGTCCATGGATTTCGCAGGCGCGAAATCCACTTTTTGACATTTTGACCATTTGGACGAGGTCTTCCCATGCCTTCCTTGGATTTCGCGAGCGCAAAATCCACTAGTTACTTCTTGACCAATTGGTCGAGGTCTTCCCTTGCCTTCCTTGGATTTCGCGGGCACAAAATCCACTAGTTACCTCTTGACCAATTGGTCGAGGTCTTCCCTTGCCATCCATGGATTTCGTAGCCGCGAAATCGTCCTTTTGACCTCTTAGCAATTTGGTCGAGGTCTTCTGTTGCCTTCCTTGGATTTTGCACCCGCGAAATCCTCTTTCTGAACTCATGAACAATTGGCCGAGGTCTTCCCATGCCTTCCTTGGATTTCCCGGGCGCGAAATCCCCTTGTTGACCTCTTGACCATTTGGTCGAGGTCTTCCCTTGCCTTCCTTGGAATTCGCGGGCGCGGAATCCCCTAGTTGACCTCTTGACCATTTGGTCGAGGTCCTCCCTTGCCATCTTGCAAAATGCTCTTGTTGACCTCTTGACCAATTGGTCGAGGTCTTCCCTTGCCTTCCATGGATTTCGCAGGCGCGAAATCCTCTAGTTGGCCTCTTGGCCATTTGGTCGAGGTCTTCCCTCGCCATCCTTGGATTTCGCAGGCGCGAAATTCTCTTGTTGGCCTCTCGGCCATTTCGTCGAGGTTTTCCCGTGCCTTCCTTGGATTTCGAGGGCACAAAATCCTCTTGTTGACATTTTGACCATTTGGTCGCTGTCTTCCCTTGCCTTGGATTTCACAGGAGCGAAATCATCTTATTGACCTCTTAAACATTTGGTCGAGGTCTTCCCTTGCCTTCCTTGGATTTCGTGGGCGCGAAATCCTCTTGTTGACCTCATGACCATTTGCTCAAGGTCTTCCCTTGCCTTCCATGGATTTCGCGTTCGCATAATCTTCTTGTTGGCATCCCGGCCATTTGGTCGAGGTCTTCCCTTGCCTTCCTAGGATTTCGCTGGCGCGAAATCCTCTTGTTGGCGTCTCGGCCATTTGGTCGTGGTCTTCCTTTGCCTTCCTTGGATTTCACGGGTGCGAAATCCTCTTGTAGAGCACTTGACCATTTGGTCGAGGTCTTCCCTTGCCTTCCTTGGATTTCGTGGGCGCGAAATCCTCTTTTTGACCTCTTGACCATTTGGTCGAGGTTTTCCCTAGCCTTCCCTGGATTTCGCGGGCGCGAAATCCTCTTGTTGACCTCTTGACCATTTGGTCGAGGTCTTCCCTTGCCTTCCTAGGATTTTTCGGGCGCGAAATCCTCTTGTTGGCGTCTCGACCATTTAGTCGAGGTCTTCCCATGCCTTCCCTGGATTTCGCGGGCGCGAAATCCTCTTGTTGACCTCTTGGCCATTTGGTCGAGGTCTTCCCTTGCGCCCGCGAAATCCTCTTCTTACCGCTTGACCATTTGGTCGAGGTCTTCCCTTGCCTTCCTTGGATTTCGCGGACGCGAAATCCTCGTGTTGCCTCTTGACCATTTGGTCGAGGTCTTTCCATTTCTTCCATGGACTTCGCAGGCGCGCGATCCTCTTGTTGGCCTCTCAGGATTTTGGACGAGGTCTTCCCTTGCCTTCCTTGGATTTCGTGGGCGTGAAAGCCTCTTACCATGACCATTTGGTCGAGGTCTTCCCTTGCCTTCCTTGGATTTCGCACCCGCGAAATCCTCTTGTTGCCTCTTAACCATTTGGTTGAGATCATTCCGTTTCTTCCATGGACTTCGCAGGCGCGAAATCCTCTTGTTGTCCTCTTGGCCATTTGGACGAGGTCTTCCCTTACCTTCCTTGGATTTTGCGCCCGCGAAATCCTCTTGTTGTCCTTTTGACCATTTGGTCGACGTCTTCCTTTGCCTTCCTTGGATTTCGAGGGTGCGAAATCCTTTTGTTGACCTCTTGACCAATTGGTCGAGGTCTTCCCTTGCCTTCCTCGGATTTCGCGGGAGCGAAATCCTCTTGTTGACCTCTTGACCAATTGGTCGAGGTCTTCCCTTGCCTTCCATGGATTTCGCTGGCGCGAAATCCTCTAGTTAGCCTCTTGGCCATTTGGTCGACGTCTTCCCTCGCCATCCTCGGATTTCGCAGGCGCGAAATCCTCTAGTTGGCCACTCGGCCATTTGGTCGTGGACTTCCCTTGCCTTCCCGAGATTTCGCGGGCGCGAAATCCTCTTCTTGACCTCTTGACCATTTGGTCGAGGTCTTCCCTCGCCTTCCATGGATTTTGTGGGCGCGAAATCCTCTTTTTGACCTCTTGACCATTTGGTTGAGGTCTTCCATTGCACTCGCGAAATCCTCATGTTAACTCTTGACCATTTGGTCGAGGTCTTCCCATGCCTTCCTTGTATTTCACGGGAGCGAAATCCTCTTGTTGCCGCTTGACCATTTGGTCGAGGTATTTCCGTTTCTTCCATGGACTTCACAGGCGCGAAATCCTCATGTTGGCCTCTTGGCCATTTGGACGAGGTCTTCCCTTGCCTTCCTTGGATTTCGCGCCCGCGAAATCCTCCTGTTGTTCTTTTGACCATTGTGTCAAGGTCTTCCCTTGCCTTCCTTGGATTTCTCAGGTGCGAAATCCTCTTGTTGACCTCTTGACCAATTGGTCAAGGTCTTCCCTTGCCTTCCATGGATTTCGCTGGCGCGAAATCCTCTAGTTGGCCTCTTGGCCATTTGGTCGAGGTCTTCCCTCGCCATCCTCGGATTTCACAGGCGCGAAATCCTCTAATTGGCCACTCGGCCATTTGGTCGTGGACTTCCCTTGCCTTCCCTGGATTTCGCAGGCGCGAAATCCTCTTCTTGACCTCTTGACCATTTGGTCGAGGTCTTCCCTCGCCTTCCATGGATTTCGTGGGCGCGAAATCCTCTTTTTGACCTCTTGACCATTTGGTCGAGGTCTTCCCTTGCACCCGCGAAATCCTCATGTTACCTCTTGACCATTTGGTAGAGGTCTTCCCATGCCTTCCATGTATTTCACGGGAGCGAAATCCTCTTGTTGCCGCTTGACCATTTGGTCGAGGTATTTCCATTTCTTCCATGGACTTCGCAGGTGCGAAATCCTCTTGTTGGCCTCTCAGCCATTTGGACGAGGTCTTTCCTTGCCTTCCTTGGATTTCGCGCCCGCGAAATCCACCTTTTGTTCTTTTGACCATTGGGTCGAGGTCTTCCCTTGCCTTCCTTGGATTTCTCGGGTGCGAAATCCTCTTGTTGACCTCTTGGCCAATTGGTCGAGGTCTTCCCTTGCCTACCTCGGATTTCGCGGGTGCGAAATCCTATTGTTGACCTCTTGACCAATTCGTCGAGGTCTTCCCTTGCCTTCCATGGATTTCGCTGGTGCGAAATCCTCGAGTTGGCCTCTTGGCCATTTGGTCGTGGTTTTCCCTCGCCATCCTCGGATTTCGCAGGCGCGAAATCCTCTTGTTAGCCTCTCAGCCATTTGGTCGAGGTCTTCCCTTGCCTTCCTTGGATTTCGTAGGCACGAAATCCTCTTGTTGACCTCTCGACCATTTGGTCGCGGTCTTCCCTTGGCTTCCTAGGATTTCGCCGGCACGAAATCCTCACGTTGACCTCTTGAACATTTGGTCGAGGTCTTCCCTTGCCATCCTAGGATTTCGCGTTCGCGAAATCCTCTTGTTGGCCACTCGGCCATTTCGTCGAGGTCTTCCCTTGCCTTACTCGGATTTCGCGAGCGCAAAATCCTCATGTTGGTGTCTAGGCCATTTGGTCGAGGTCTTCCCTTGCCTTCCGTGGATTTCGCGGGCGCGAAATCCTCTTTTCGTCCTCATGACCATTAGGTCGAGATCTTCCCATGCCCGCGAAATCCTCTTTTTTACCTATTGACCCTTTGCTCGAGGTCTTCCCTTGCCTTCCTTGGATTTCGCGGGCGCGAAGTCCTCTTGTTGACCTCTTGACCATTTGGTCGAGGTCTTCCCTTGCCTTCCTTTGATTTCGCGTTCGCGTAATCCTCTTGTTGGCCTCTCGGCCATTTGGTCGAGGTCTTCCCTTGCCTTCCTTGGATTTCGCAGGCGCGAGATCCTCTTGTTGACCTCTTGACCATTGGTCAAGGTCTTCCCTTGCCTTCCTTGGATTTTGTGGGCGCGAAATCCTCTTTTTGACCTCTTGACCATTTGGTCGAGGTCTTCCCTAGCCTTCCCTGGATTTCGCGGGCGCGAAATCCTCTTGTTGACCTCTTGACCATTTGGTCGAGGTCTTCCCTTGCCTTCCTAGGATTTTGCGGGCGCGAAATCCACTTGTTGGCGTCTCGACCATTTAGTCGAGGTCTTCCCTTGCCTTCCCTGGATTTCGCGGCCACGAAATCCTCTTTTTGACCACTTAGCCATTTCGTCAAGGTCTTCCCTTGCCTTCGTTTGATTTCACGGGTGCGAAATCCTCTTTCCGAGCTCCTGACCACATGGTCGAGGTCTTCCCTTGCCTTCCTTGGATTTTGCGAAATCCCCTTTTTGACCTCTTAACAATTTGGTCGAGGTCTTCCCTTGCCTTCCTTGGATTTCGCATCTGCAGAATCCTCTCGTTGACCTCTTGACCATTTGGTCGAGGTCTTCCCTTGCCATCCCGCGAAATCCTCTTGTTGACCTCTTGACCATTTGGTCAACGTCTTCCCTTGTCTTCCTTGGATTTCTTGGGCGCAAAATCCTCTTTTTGACCTCTTGACTAATTAGTCGAGGTCTTCCCTTGCCTTCCTCGGATTTCACGGGTGCGAAATCCTCTTTTTGACCTCTTGACCAATTAGTCGATGCCTTCCAGGGATTTCGCTGGCGCGAAATCCTTTAGTTGGCCACTTGTCCATTTGGTCGTGGTCTTCCCTCGCCTTCCTTGGATTTCGCAGGTGCGAAATCCTCATGTTGGCCTCTCGGCCATTTGGTCGAGGTCTTCCCTTACCTTCCATGGATTTTGCGGGCACGAAATCCTCTTGTTGACCTCTTCACCAATTGGTCGCGGTCTTCCCTTGCCTTCCTTGGATTTCACGGGCGCGAATTCCACTTGTTGACCTCTTGAACATTTGGTCGAGGTCTTCCCTTGCCTTCCTTGGATTTCGTGGGCGCGAAATCCTCTTGTTGACCTCTTGACCATTTGGTCGAGGTCTTCCCACTACAAGAAAAATTAGATTTTGCGAGGACAAGCAGCGAGGACTTCGCGAGGACATGTCCTCGTAAACTTATAACGAGGAGATACAGCGGGGATCTTGCGAGGAAATGTTCTCGCTTAAAGTTAGCGAGTAGGTAGCGAGGACATTCCTCGTTAGTGTCCTCGCTAATTCCGATATAAAATACCTCGACGCAGGTTCTGCCCCTTTTTTTCTTAACCTAAAGTCGCAATATTTCCGCCTCCTCCTGCGCTACGTCCTCCTCCGTCGACGGTCTCCTCCTGCGCCGCCTCCTCCTGCGCTACGTCCTCCTCCCACCCGTACGTTTCTGCGTCATCCTCCGCGCCCTAAGTTGAACTGTGGGAAACCCATGCACGGCCTGCCACCACCACGCCCATCTGCACCTCCCGTCCAGCAGCCACCCACGCCTCCCAGTAGCCGGCATGCAGCAGAGCAACACCTGCTGTCCCACTCTGTAACAGCCACAAGCCAGACCTCGAGCCAGCCTCTTCCTCCTCTATCATCAACCCTGGCAGCAAGAGAGGGGAGGGCAAGGAGGAGAACCCAACACAGACCCACCTACACGGCCAGCCCTCCAATTTCCTCCTTCCTCTTCAGCCACCCTTACAGCCTTCACGTTCGGACCACCTCCTTTCAGCCAACAAGAAAACCACCAGCCAGCAGCCTCCACCTCCACTACAAATACCAACCACAGCCCCGTCCTCCTCAAGCACATTTTCCACCTCCAGCCAAACCAGCAACCCATCATCCTCCTCTTCCTTCACCCAGACCTCATGTCGGACGATATTTCAGCCAAACCAACACCTTTATTTGTTTTAGCCTGATTTTCTTCTCTGTTTCAGGATTGGTGGGAAAGGTTGATTTCACAGTCACGCATCTTTCTTCAACTGTGGGAAACTTTCCCAGTGCCTGGACCACTTTGTCCAACTCTCAGCCTTGTATTGATTCATCACGCCAGGTTCCTTTTCATATTTAGTATACGTTATATCTTTATATATCTGCTATAGACAGTGGTCCCATCTTTATTTCTTT
>JAMKQA010011424.1:0-12955 GCA_024699735.1 Posidonia australis
ATACGGTTCAGGATATGGGTAGCTATTATAAAGAGTAGGGGGGATAGCGGGTCCCCCTGTCTCAGCCCATTGGAAGATCCAAAGTAACAGTGAGATGTACCATTAAGAAGAATGAAAAATTTTACAGAAGAAATGCACATCTTGACCCATGATATCCATTTCCCCTCAAATCCTAATCCTTGAAGAGATTGAAGGAGGAAATCCCAATTTACCTTATCAAAAGTTTTCTCAAAATCCAATTTTAAGATGAAACCTGGCACCTTAGAGGAATGCATAAAGTGAAGAGTTTCCTGGGCTACCAGAAAACAGTCTCCAATAGAGCGGCCAGGGAGAACGGCACATTGGGAGCTATCTAAGGTCTTGTTAAGTATGGGAGATATCCTAGAAGCTAAGGTTTTGGTAAATAATTTATATATGCTATTTACCAAATTAATAGGCCTGAATTCAGAAATAGAATTGGCACCAAGCCGCTTAGGAATAAGGAAAATAAATGTCTGATTTAAAGGAGAAAGGGTATCAGGCTCAGTAGAAGAGAAAATGTGCTGGAAAATGAGCATAATGTCATCTTTTAGCATTTCCCAGAATTACTGAAAGAAGAAAATAGGGAACCCATCGGGTCCAGGGCTTTTGTCCCCAGGTAATCTATTTAGATTTCCCTTAACCTCTTCCACTGAAAAAGGTACCTCAATTAAATCAAGATCAGCAATATTATTAGGAATCAGCAGATCCCAGTTAAGGTGGACACTAGGACCTTTTGGGCTGTTGAATTGCCTAATAAAGTGATCTTCAATCGTATCACTAATGGCCCGGGGGGATGTAATCACATTGGAGTCCACAGTGAGAGACAATATAGCATTGTTTCGCCTGTGGGAGTTGACAACATTATGAAAGAAAGCAGAGTTAGAATCTCCCTCCTTCAGCCATTGTATTCTGGATTTTTGTTTCCAGAATAACTCATTTACTCTTAGAAATACAAAGTGTTTGTCTCTAAGAGCCAGTCTCTCTCTCCCGGTCACATCATCTAGATTGGAATGCTCAGCTAAACAGTCAATGCTTAGGATGCGAGATTCTATATCACTTAAGACCTGGTTTCTCTTTAAATTGATCGGGCCAATCCAGTTTTTTAGATTATTCTTCAAGAATTTCAGCTTATAGGAGAACCTAGCCAAGAGATTTGTTGAGAAGAACAAGTCTCTTGACTTCGCCCAACATTCCTGGATGAAGGTATGCTTTAGAGTTTTTAAGATAATTGGGACATGGTCAAAGACTACCCTGGCCATCCTAGAGCAAAAGGAATTGGGATGTTTAACCAACCAGGAGGGAGAAACGAGGAAGCGGTCAAGCTTAACTAGCGTAGGCTCGATTTGAAGATTAGACCAAGTGTAGGAACAGTTATTGGGAGAGAGGTCCACTAAATTATTAGCATTAATAAAGTCATTGAACAATGACATATGCGAAGTGATCCTAGGGCAGGCTGAATGCTCATGAGAGTATCTAATTAAGTTGAAATCTCCACCAATAACCCAATTTTCGTTGACCACTTGGCTATGACCTCGAAGTTCCCTGATAAAATCAGGTTTGAATCTAGGAACGCAGGGCCCATAAACCCCAGTAAGCCACCACTCAAAGTTATCCTCCAAGGAGTGAAAATGGAGGGAGAGGCAATAAAGACCCAGGAAGTGAGTCAGTAGACTCAACTTTCTGCCATCCCAGCCTATCAAGATGCCTCCAGAGGCACCTGAGGAGGCCAAAAAAGACCATAAATTAATTTTCTTACCCCCTAGAGATCTAAGTAATGTAGGGGAGAAATCATCTTTTTTTGTTTCTGAGAGAATGAGAATGTCACATTTTTGTAATCTAACTAGATTACGAACAACTCTAAGCTTTAGAACCAGCTCCTAATCCCCTAATGTTCCATGCTCCAAAGATCATAAAAACGTGTTTGAGAAACGAGAGGGAGGCTCCCTCTCACTAGGATGATTCCAGTTTCTCAGGGAAATGGGAGGTTTCCCCTGATCTAACCTGACTTGGGAAAAAAACGACCAAACCTCAGCATTAGAACTGAGTTGAATGCCTATTTTACCACAAAAATCTTGAAAATGTTGGTAAGAATCCCAAGTTAAGGGATCGAAGTCCTTATCATGCTTATCAGACATACAATGAACACTAGAAGAAGAAGAAGAAGAAGAGGATGTAGAAGCATCAAAATGATCTGTATTAACAGCATAAGATAGTTGCTGTGAGGGATTAATAGAGGTACCTGGTGCATGAATGGGGGTATCCGGGTGTGAGGGAAGAGGCTCCATGGGGTTCTCGACTGACGCTTCCTTCTCTACGCAGTCGTACAACGCCAGTAACTTTTTGAACTTCCCCATTGACAGATTCCTTGCACGGATCTCTACTTGGACAAAGTTGGACTCGTCCAGCAAGGAGGGAGCATCCACTTTTGAGGAGGAAGAAGCCTTGTACCAGCCTTCTGAAGCAGGGGGAGTGGGGGAGGACTTATTCCAGACCTTAGAGGTGGAAGGGGAGGGAGAGGCCTTGTACCAGCCCTCGGAAGCAGGCAGGGTAGGAAGGATCCCCACAGAACCAGGAGAAGGGTCGCTAGAATGCGGTTGGGAGAAGGATCTGGTCCAAACATTAACCCCAGGTCTAGATTTTTTCCTCGATTTGCTTCCACGCCATGTCTTAGTGACTTTGAAAGACTTTCTACTAGGCGGAGGTACTCTTTGGTGGGAAGCAGTAGAGGGTCTAGCAGGCCAGGTGGTATGTTGGGCTTGTGGGGTGTGTTGCACTTGAGGAGAGGGATCGTAGAGATCCCAGCTAGCTCTGAACTTGATTGGGTAGACTATACGCCCGAAAGCATAGAAGCATATATCAGGAAGGTCTTTGCCATAGTGTAACTGGATACGACATCTAGCAAAACTTTGTTGTTTTGCACTTGCAACAGAGAGGTCCACCTCAAGGAGGTCTGCAAAGTCTGCCACCATGCATCTAAAAACATCAACATTCCACAAATGATGTGGAATACCTTCTAATCTGACCCAAACACCCTCCTCTCGAAGGGTAAAGACCGCATTAGTTTGAGGCGACCAGTGGGTAAAGGTCACCGAAATAGTATGCAGAGAGGAACCGTAAAGGTTCAGGATGTCAGTCTTAATCTTAGGAGTGGGAAATCTGAGTAAAAATTTTCCGGGGGCAAATAGTTTGACTTCCATCTCGGAAGCCAGAGGCCAGTGTGTCGAAATGTGGTGTTCCAGCAGTTCCTTGGAGAGCTGAGAAGAATGGGAGGATACTAAAGCGCAACAGGACAGGAAAAGAAGGAGGTCACATGTAGCTTCAGAGGGGAGAATGATGGTCGGAAAATGGGGGGATTGTCCCGCCATTTTAGAGGAGGTAGCGGCTTGTTTCTCTTCCTGAAAAAATTTGCAAATAGCCACTGAGTGAGTGGGAGAGAGGCAACGAAAGCATAAACCAGAGTATTTACAGTTACTCTTAGTGTGGCCAAGGAGGCCACAAGCAAAACAACGATTCGAGGCACGACAGAAGTTTACCAGGGGGAGCGAACCTTCCGACGCTGCACCGTAGTCCACTCAGAAGACTCCACAGAGGAACGAGTGTTATTCCTGTGATAAGGAATGGGAGAGGCGAGGGGAGTGAAACGGGAGCCTGTCGATGAGGTAGGAATGGAAGAATCACGAATGTCAGACGATATCTGCTCGTCAGAGGATATCATCTCGTCAGAAGATCGTGCGAAAGAAAGACCCGAATCGCCACTGATAAAAGTTGGAGAGGGAGACGTGCAGCCAGCACTGCAACGTGTCAGACTGGTGTCGTACAAAGCACCACCATCATCAAATCGACACTTGATATAATCTTCGTCATTAAGACACACATTAGAGGAATGTGCATACTCAGCCACTAATTACGTCTCGAGCGGAGCACGAGACACAGAGACGTTATCGAAACCAAGCGAAGACAACGGTAAACAGTCGTCAAGAGGGACGGGATTACTGCCCATTGAATGCCCGTTGTCAGAGAAAAACGGGGCTGAGCGGTCTAAGCCAGCTCGGGGCTCAAAGTCTCAGCCCATGACATAACAACAGGTATGTTGCTCGCAGGGGTAATTTAAAACACCAGCCCACATAGAGGAATCCGGATAATGTTCTACGATAAGAGGCTGCTTATCGTGAGCCCACGGTAACACGGGAACAGATAAAGAAAAAGAAGAGAAATTTCACACAAAATACGGAGCAGACCCAGCTCCATCGTCAGAACTGTCAGTAATTACGGACTGACACCCCATCGTCTCCGACGAGGCATTAGGGTTCCAGCCACCTACCGGCGGCAGCCCGGACGAAACACCCATGCAAATCACTGGGTCAGAAATAGAAGAAAAGAAGAACTGCTTCTCCATATCCATAAGACAGACCGAGGAAACCTCCTCCGTCGAATAACAACCCTCACAGTCGCCGGAGAGCCGCCGTGAGGATAGAGGCTCCTCAGAGAGAGCCCGATGAACCCTAAGTCTGGATCTATCATAATATTCAACAATAAATTGAAAACTATTCCAACCAGACAAGAAAGGGGCCATGTCCAAGCTCAGTCGACATAGATTCAGCCCGTTAAGCTGGTAAAAATCTAACGATTTGCCGCGCAAGAAGCCATCCACAACTAGATCTAGGTTAGCAGTAAATGGCAAGGAAGAGAAAGAACTATCATAAACAAAACCTAAAAGCGACCAAAAAGGACCAAAGTAAAACTCTGAACCCCCGCTCGGGAAAACGATGCAACTGGAAAACCCTAGCAGAGCGCTGGGTGACAAGGAGGAAGGAGTATATGCCTCCGAAGAGAAAGGGGCGTCGCAGAGAGCGGCGACAGAAAGAGAGGAAGGCTCTTCCTCAAAGCATACCTGCGAGGAAGGGATAGGCATCTTCCTCGACCTGGAGGGAGATCCGCCAAAAGGAGGCGCGATCCGCTTCATCTGGATCCTCTCCGCATAGACTGCGGTGGTGGCAGAGGTCGCCACCGATGAGGATCTTTTAGCTTTGCGACGAGCTCTGCGGATCGGAGCAGCGGGAGGGGAGGTCTCTTCTTCCTCGAAGAGGCTGACCTTGAACGCCTCCCAGTCGAAGGGTGTAGCTCGGCGAAGGAGGGCATTCACGTGGCGACTAGGGTTTCGATGGTTGTAGGCGTGACGGTTTCTCATAGCGGAGCGTTTTTTATCTAGTGAAACTGTTACTCATCTCTTCTTATACTGTCCTTTTACTTATTCAATTTGGAATGCTTTTACTATTGGTCCAATGTATCCCGCTATTCTCTCAATAGTAGATTTGTTCTATATTCCCCCTGCGCTAAAATTTGAAATTTCATTAAAAGGTTCTCATACTTTCGTCCAAATTTTACTTTGGTCTGTTTGGAAGGAAAGAAATTACAGAACTTTCAGGGGACTTTATAAAAATACCAGTATGATTGTTAATGACATTATTTCCTTGACTCACTGTTGAATAGAGTGTCTGGGTACAGGATTTGAAAAAAATGAAGTTCTGCATTCAATTTCGACTTTCCAGCAGAACAAAGACATGGAGCTTGACCCAATGGCTCCAAAAAATGACCAGCAGGGATGGGAAAGCAATGTTTCAACTCCTACTCTCTTGGAGGACAACCCCATGCAATGACTAACATCCTGTTAGTCGAAGTAACTCTGTTTCTTTTCAGTTGTGTTTCTACTTACTACCTTTTGGACATTCTACTTTTATTTGCTGGAACTATGGGTTTCGAGGAAGTGTAATAACATTCTAGCACAAAATACTTTATACTTGGCTGTGTTGGCTTACTTTATAATAGATTATCGTTTACAAAAAAAAAATTATAAATGACGGGATCCCAGTGGCCATTGAAGTGTGAATGGATTGGTCTAAAGGCCATTGCATGGGTTTGATCCCAGTCCTGTTGCATTTACTGTATAATGTGAGACATGATGAAACAATCGGCTCATTACCTATAAATAGGTTATCAATCTAATATAAAATAAGATGTAAAATTTGATAAAGCAATGAAGATAGATTTCTACCGTACCTTTTAAAATAACAGAAGTTACTATTAACCCATAAGGTCAATAGAATTGTAATTACAAGAATATTTTAATCTTTTAAATTAATGTTAAACTTAACCATCCGAAATAAAGAGAAAATATCAGAAATGCAAACCTCATCCAAACCTGTAGTACTGGTTAATAAGAAATTCCAGACATTTTAAGCTAAAGAGCATTGGAGGAAAATACGGTTAGTGATTTCCAGATAATACCCACATAATTCACATTGCCGTTCACCCATCAACTCTAACGTATCAGTTGCAAGTCATACAAACACTTTAATTTTTAAAGGAACTGCAGATTTTCAAATAGACTTCTTAAATTTAGACTTCAAACCACCATCATTTAAAAATGCATAACTCATGACTGAAAACACCCTATTCAAAGTTAAAGTCCACTACAGACAATCCTCCACTCCTAACAAGCTAATGACGTCTATTAAAACTATGAAATCATGTAATTCAAGCGAAGAATGTAAAAAAGTAAGAGATTCAACATATCTAACTGCCTATCAATATAGTTCTTCGTCATTTTCTTCACAGTGTATTTCTTATTCCTAGATAAAGAGTATAAATATAGTCAAGTGTATTTCAAAGTTGTATTATAAGTCCATTTGTATTCCTAGAAGATAATTTTTTTTCCCATTATTTAGGGAAAAAGAAGTTAACAGGTTTGTAATAAACACTTTGTTAGTTCCATCTATATGGGAGAGACCCTATTCGCGACCATATTGAGTAGAAAGCCATAATTATTACGAGCAAGATATCTACATGTAACCAGTTTCGACCACTTCAAATACTAGTTATTAGCTAGTAGTTGCTAAAGTAATTTACATT
The DNA here is from genome assembly GCA_024699735.1 of Posidonia australis. NCBI lineage: Eukaryota > Viridiplantae > Streptophyta > Magnoliopsida > Alismatales > Posidoniaceae > Posidonia > Posidonia australis. Next base: position 6,931 of record JAMKQA010011424.1, read on the forward strand.
TGAAAGCTATATTGAAATTTCAAATATTAATTATCCCAACCTCATTTTGTTCTTTACTACGGCATATATTTTGGCATTTGGTCAAAGAAATCCTAGCTTGAAATACAGCACTAGATGTTCGAAGGAATCATCGACGAATGTGATCAATGTCCCATTCCACCTTCTTACGTAAACATAGTAAAGTCAAAAAATAAGTACAAATAACAGAGAGAATTAAATTAAACAAGGTCAATCGACCCTCAATGGACGAGTATTTCACTTTCCAGGTGTCTAATTTAGACGTAATTCTATTAAAGACAGGCATCCAATCATTATTAGAGACTTTCTTATGATACAAAGGGATACAAATACTTGTAAGAGAGGAATGATCAAAACTTATTTTGAAATCAAACAAAACTTAGAAATAATAAAGTATTTTTATCAAGATGATAATACAATCTTCCAATAGAATAATAAAAAAGAATGTATCATCAATATATTAAATATTTAAATCTTAAATTTTATTGACAAGCACGTTCTCAACATATATATTTAAGGCATTTAAATACTTCACTTGAGCATAGAGTGATAAAAGTCAAGCGTTCAATAAATAAAAATCAGCTCAACCCCTTAGGGTACATGTGAAGGTGATCAAGAATGTTAATGTCAAAAGACGTTAAGATTATAATATAAGTGATTGGTATGTATCGTGCTCACGCGAGACATGTCTTCCGACTTCGCCCGCCTTTGTATGCAATTGAGACAAAAATATGTGATATCCAGATGCGAAAGGTCTTGTAATCTTAGTACCAGTCATCTAAGAAAGGCTTCCCTCATGAATCCAGTTCTTGTAGATCTATGTACATAATATTTTTGAAACTATGAAGGACCAGAAGAACATTTTAGTTACCCATGTCCAGTTGCCGTGCTTGCGAGGCTTCAACTGCAAGTAGAGCTCTCCTCTGAACCATGCATCCACTTGTGTCATGTGTGAGGAGGACACCTTGGAGTTCGCATGGAGGCTTCAATTGCAAATAGAATGGTTTGAACTGCTACTGATGATCAAACTTTGGTTCTATTATTTTACAATCAATGGATTCTAGACTATATTTTTACCTTCTTATTTCCATATCTTATGAAATTTTACAAGATTACCTATTCGAAATTACGACAAATGTCATCAATAAAAATTACCATGAATTTATCTTGGAAAGAAGAACATGACCTACATAAGAGGATACATCATATTGAGATAGTTTCTTTGTATTACCATGAATACATCAATATTTTAAAGGTGTACTTCAATATTATTATATTGTTTATACATAAATCAATGTCATCACTTGATAAGAGAACTTTGTGGTCATCTAAATTAGATTTAAATTTAAAGAAGTAAATATATCATTTCAAACAACAAAAGTAAAGTTAAAATCTACATCTAAATTAGATTTAATAGTTTCCAAATTTTACATCCATAATCTTACAACTATTTTTTTTTTTTTATTAACAGTTGAGATAGATAGGTAGTATTTCTTCGACTTCAATGTCAGATAAGAAACATATTGTTAAGTAATATTACAAACTAATAGACTATTCAGCCAAATAAAAACCATATTGTACCATCATTATAATGACAAAAATGGGACGAATCAGTATTACATCAAAAAATGTCTGTTTTTCAATTTGTCTTATATGGGCCAGCTTCATTCAGTCATGGCATCCTGAGTTGCCTCTCTAGATGGGGCAAGAGAAAAAGGGATAGAAGGTGTAGCAAGAGGCTCCTCAGAATGTGGTGCCATTGCAGAGACAAACTGCAGCATTTCTTCTTTTTCAAAACCTGGTACAAGATTTACCACCCAAAATTTCATCAGACACATAATATCATTAATAACCAAAAAACCAGTCTTATTAGTATTGCGAAAGATCCTACAGTTTCTTTCTCTCCAAATCAACCAGAGAATGATCTGGAGAAGCAAAATCCACTCAGGGAAAGACAAGTAATGCTTAAGATTGGGGGTGCTTAAAAATAAATCTCCAACAGATAAAAAACCAGGGTGGAGTTGTGAGTTCAAGAAGAACCTCCAAATCTCCCTTACAAAAGAACAATTGAGAAACAAATGTGTATTACTTTCAATGCTAACAGAACAAAAAATACATAGTGGGGAACCAGTCCAAGCTCTTTTCAGTAAGTTTTCTTTTGTTAAATTCCTATTTTGAATGACTAACCATGCAAATAGCTTAACCTTTAGTGGTGAGTGACTCCTCCAAATACTTTTGAAGAAAACATTACGCAGGCCTCCATCATTTAAAAGGTTATAGGCAGCTTTCACTGTGAATGCATTATTATTTGAAGGAATCCAAAAGAATTCATCCTCTCTAGTATTCAAAGTTAAAGACTGCAGAATACTAACAAAGCCCTCCAATTGCAATTGAAGCATGTTGGAAATAAAGACATCACAGTGAACTGAATAAAATAATCTATTGAAGTCAATATTGAATAACTGCAAGGTTCTTTTAACTGAAGCCTTTTTAAATCTAGCAATACTATAAAGTTCAGGGAATAGTATACTCAGAGGAGTGCCATTGTGCCATGTATGTCTCCAAAAGATAGTATTGGAACCATTGCCCACAGTAACATTAGAAAAACAATTGAAAAAGTTAAATCTTTTTTTGATATGCCTCCATAAGGGAGAGCAGGTGGAAGAGAAGGTATTCAAGATAGCCCTAGGGCCCTTATATAGATACTTAGCCCGAATAATAGATTTCCATACTGGATTGCTATTACTTGAACAAAATTGCCAACTTAACTTACTTTTAAGAGCTGCACAAAAACTCCTCAGATTTTTTATCCCCCAACCATTTTCTTTTTTACACCTACAGATGTTGGACCATCTGATTAGGTGCATTCCTTTTTTTGTAGGGGAATTGGAATTCCACAAAAAATTACTTCTTAAACTATCAAGTTTTTTCTCTATTTTCATGGGCATGTGCAGCACAGACATAAAGTATGTAGGTATTGCTGATAAAACCGCATTGACCAAAACTAACCTGCCCCCTAAAGACAATTGTCTGGCCTTCCAGGATGAAAGCTTGTTGGTAACTTTCTCAATCACAGGAGCCCAACTATTACAATTTGCTTTTTTATAATGTAAAGGTAGGCCTAAGTAAGAAATGGGAAGAGCAGTCTTTACACATCCCATAATTTCACAAGAAGACAATAGTTCTTCCTAGGAAACCCCCACACTAGTCAATGATGATTTAAGAAAATTAATTTTTAACCCAGAGAAAGTCTGAAAGCAGCATAGAATTCTTTTGATATTAATCAAATTTTCAGTACTATCAGGCAAAAACAGCAAGGTGTCATCTGCATATTGCAGATTAATTAGTGAAGGGCCCTCATGAGGGAAATTAATCCCAGAGATCAGGTTGTTCCTCCTTACAGTCTGCAGCATGGCATTTAGGACATTTGAAGCAATAATAAACAACAGGGGGATAAAGGATCACCCTGTCTTAACCCATTGGCTGCCCCAAAGTATCCTTTAGGGTTACCATTCACCAATACAGAGAACTTAGCAGAGGATATGCACATACAGATCCAAGAGATCCATCTGTCCCCAAGCCCCAGACCAGCCATAGAATCTAACAGGAAATTCCATTTGATATTGTCAAAAGCTTTCTCAAAATCAATTTTCAATATGTAACCCTTGATTTTATATGTGTGCATATAATGTAGTGTTTCTTGAGCAACCAAAAAACAATCCGCAATGGATCTCCCAGGGAGAAAAGCATACTGGGAAGAATCCATCACCCTATGCAACATAGGGGCCAACCTAGCAGCCAATGTTTTTGTAATAATTTTGTAAAGGCTATTTACTAGGCTTATAGGTCTAAACTCTTGAATTCTATTAGCACCCACTCTTTTAGGGATGAGTGCCAGAAAGGTCTGGTTGATTGAAGCCAGAAAGTTAGGGTCATAGGCAGAGTGGAAGGATTGAAATACTAATTTAATGTCATGCTTCAAAACATCCCAGAAATGTTGAAAGAAGAACATAGGAAAGCCATCAGGACCTGGAGATTTTTTTTCCAGCCAAATTGAAGACACTTGCTTTAATTTCCTCTTCCTCAAAAGGCATCTCTAACAACTCAGGAGATGGTATTCTGGTAGCAATTAAGGTGTCCCAACAGAGATTATGGTGAGAACTGGGGCCCTTATTGAAGAGCAAAGTGAAATGCTCCTCAATCTCTCTGCTGATCTCCATTTGAGAGAAGCAAATATTGTTATTAATTAATAATGAAGATATAGAATTTGTCCTTCTATGACTTTTGACCATATTGTGAAAGAAGGAGGTATTAAAGTCCCCCTCCTTCAACCACAAAACTCTAGACTTTTGCCTCCAATACAGCTCTTGTTCTTTAAGTAAATCCAGATGTTCAAGCCTCAGCCTCTTTTTCTGAGCCCAATTAAGATTAACACAGTATTCAGCTTGATATCTATATCCATAACTTGATCCTCAATAGTTCTAAGTCTACAAGCTCTAATCCCCTTTATAGGAGTAACCCATTGTTTAATAAAAGCCTTCAATTTCTTCAGTTTAAAGCTAAATTCTGAAACTGGAGAGCACATAGACAGATGGTGGCTATTCTGCCTCCAGAATTCCTTAATAACTAGTTCAAGTCCATCAAATAAGAACCAGGATTTGTAGAACCTAAAGGGGTGGGGACCCCAATTAGGAGCCAAAGTATCAAGCAAAATTGGGATATGATCAGATATGATCCTTGCTCTACCAGTACACAATGCATCAGGAAAAGATCCTGACCAACCAGGAGATATTAAGAAACGATCCAGCTTCACCAAAGTTGGGTTCTCCTGGAAGTTGGACCAAGTGTAGAAGTTATTTGGGGAAAGATCTATAAGAGCCAACTGATTAATGAATCCATTAAAACTATCCATATGGCAGTTATTATTAATATGGGATGAATGCTCACTAGGAAACCTAGTAACATTGAAGTCACCCCCCAAAATCCATGAATCATTCACATAAGAACTAATATGGTGTAATTGATCCATAAATAATGGTTTTAGGCTATGATTACAAGGGCCATACACTCCCGTGAGCCACCAAATGAGGCTAGAGTCTAAACTCTCAAAGTTAATAGTGAGACTGAAGCAAGCAGGAGTGCAGCTAATAGCCTTAAAAAGTCTATTGTCCCAGCCTATCAGAATGCCCCCTGAGGCCCCAAAGGATGGTACAGAGGACCATTCATTAATTTTTTTCCCACCTATGAATCTTAAAAGTCCTACAGAATAGTCCTCCTTTTTTGTTTCACTAATTATAATGATATCACATTTATTAGAAGTGATAAATTCTTTAAGTTCTCTCTCCTTGTTTCTTGAGCCCAAGCCTCTTATATTCCATGCTGCTATAATCATTAAAAAATATTGAAAAATTAAACTGAAGATCCCAACCCATTAGGATCATCAAGAATAACAACCTCTTTGCCCTGCTTCAATCTAACAAGATTGAAAAAGGCAATAGAATCTTCCCTAGATGATAAAGAAATGCCAATATTTCTACAAAATATCTGGAATTGTTCATATGAGTCCCATCTCAATGGATCTGTAAGATTTGACTCCCTGCTGTCAGCAGGAGTCACATTGCCATTATTCAAATTTATTGAACAATTAGAAGCAAAATTGTAACATATATCATTATTATTTTCAGCAGATGAATGAAGTAAATTATCAGGCGCATGAACTGGGGTAGGAGGCCTTGAAGAGGGCTTTCCAGAGGTTGTAGCACCAGAATCCTCTTGATCCAAATAGTCATATATAGCCATAATCTTTTTAAATTTGGCCAAGGAGAGATTCCACGCCTTAAATTCTGTCTCCACCCAGGTGGAGGTAGCATTGGAACTGTCAGCAGGGTTACAAATGGAGGGAGGGGCAACTGTCATTGCCAAGTCAGTGGTGGTAGATGGAAAATTTCCAACAGCTGGGGTAGGAAGTAACCCCTCAGAGGTGGAAGATGGAGGGGGGGGGGGGGGG
>JAMKQA010011426.1:0-10689 GCA_024699735.1 Posidonia australis
GGGGGGGGGGGGGGGGGGGGGGCGGGAGGCTCAGGCCTCCCCAGCCGTGCCCCACCACTGGAGGAGGTTCGCCGTGACTTCATGGTGCTTCTGCAGCCTGGCGCGCACCTTTCTGACCGTCGGATTGCCTCCAGGAGCTCGTCGGAGAGATCACCGGCGGCGGAATGCCGACGATCCTCTGGCGATCTTCGAATGGGTCTTGTTAGGCCCAATTTCTTTTTTTTTTTTTGATTATTACTTTTAAGTCTTTATTTTATTATGTTTATGTCTTTTTTATTGCGTATGGGTCCAAAAATTTTCTCTTCAATCCTTATAGTTTTAAAATACTTTTATTTCTTTATTTTTCTCTGCGAATTTTGCATGTGGCCCCCTTAATAGTTCATCTTTTAATTCTTAACATATTAATGCATGTTTTTATCACATTTGGGTCCCTGGAACATAGTTTCTTTACATTTAGGTCCAGAACATTTACATTTGACCCTTGAATGTTTCTGAAATGAGTTTTCTCGATGAAATGTGCTTTCTGAACCCTAAATATTCTAAAAATTACACTGATAAGCACTAAATGGAGTTTTCATCACATTTAAGTCCTAGATTTGCATTTAACCCCCTGATAATCTTTTAAAATGGTTTTTCTCTAGGAAATTTGCAATCAGAGCCCTGAAATATTTAAGAATAATGCTGTCCTTCATATAAGTTGATTTTTCTTTACAGTTTGGTCTTGAAAATTTACATTTAACCCTCAGAACTTTAAAAAATTAGCTTTCTATGTGCATTTTGTATTCTTGACCTCAGGAAACATCACAATTGCATTGACTAGCATAAAAGCTAATTTTTATCACAATCAGATCCTAAAATTTTACATAAAAGTCCCTAGATTCCCATCAAATTATTCTTGAGAACAAAAAATTTATATTTTGACCGATAGATTATTTTGTAAATCCATCCTTTAGGGTTTTCTTACTTATTTTGGGTTATTTTTCACTCATATTTTGCATTTAATCACAGATTCTATTCAAAAAATCATGTTTTCACTGAGATTTGATCTTTAGTCTCACATTTTAGTCACATTTGCACATATGTGTGAATTTTTCACTTTAGACCCTGAATTTTCAGGAAATTACCTAAGTGAAATTTTCACATCTTAGTGCCACATTAATATTGGATCCATCATTTGCAGCTAGAATGGAAACCGTGAATGTAGTTTTCATCCGTGTCCTCATCCTTTCTTTGAATTTTGCGTTTTAACTTCCACGTTTGTCTTTTATTGCGTTTATGTCGTGTTATCGTTTTTCCCTTTCTTGTTTTCTTGCAAATAACATTTTCTAAATGTTTTGCACACATTTTAGACCACGCATCGCCTCTGTGCTTGCATTTATCACATCCAGCCATAAAAATGACCAAATTGCCCCTATGTCCTCAATCCATGTGTTTTAATTTTCGCACCAAGCCTTTCCTAATCCTAGTCCAAGTCACTCCTTGACACTTTTACACATTTAGGCATTTATTTATCCTTTTCATTTGGTTTTCAACATATCTGCACATCAATCCCTCTTTTTAAGCGAATTTGTGTCTTTTCCTGTTTTCCTTTTTTCGATTTCTCCGTGTTTTTGGAATCTCTCGCCTTGCATTAGATTGGACTCTATTTAATCTTGTGCTTTGGATTTCGTCACCGAAGGACGTACATGAACTGACCGAAAGGCCCACATTGACCCATCTGCGATTTATCTTCTCCTTTTCGATTTTCATGACTTTTTCAGGATTCTGAGGACCTAGGTTGACTCTGTTGCTCATCTTTTGACATCCATATGGTTTCCTTAAGAAATCGGCCCAATAACATCACTATTTTATGTGATTTTTTCTCACATGTCGTCGTTTATCTGTTTTATGTGGATTTCTTCGCAGTTTTTTGCATATCATCATGCACATCCATCTAGTTTGTCTAGGCATTCATATTAGCATGTTCAGGACATGATCTAGGCTTGGCAAACAATCATTCAGCCTTAGCAAACGATTTAGGTAGAAAGATAGAGTTTCTCGGGCGTACGAGGGTGCCTAATACTTTCCTCCTGTGTAGTAGGAATCCTTATCCATCCTCTGATTAGCAGACATCCAGCCTTTCCATCTACATCCCATGTATTCAACTTTTTGTGGTTTTCCTCGTCTTTTTCTTAAAAGACTAGGTGGCGACTTCTTTTCTTTTTCTTTTATTCTATCTTGTGCCTTTGCCATCTTGGCATGGTTGTGATTTCCTTCCCTCTGGCGCGGCTCCGCACTGGGACCCCTGGGTCAGCATGGTCACACTATGTATTCCAACCTTCTCCTTCTTTCCTCTCTCTTAGGAATGACCCAACTCCTGATTTGCCTTTTAAGTATTTTAAGTTTGAATGCAAAATTAGCTAGAGGTGAGTTAGACTTAAAAATAACATCTGAGTTTGTCCACCAGTTAATGACAAAATCATGGCGCCCCTCCAAACTAAGCCATGATTTATAGAATTTAAAAGGAATTGGCCCCCAGTCCCTAGGTTTTGTGTCAATAAGGATTGGGGAATGGTCAGAGACAACCCTAGCCCTACTATAGCACATGGAATCAGGATATAAGACTACCCAACTAGGAGAGACAAGGAACCTGTCCAACTTTGGAGGGAGTTGGAAGTTAGACTAGGTATACTGGTAGTTGTTGGGAGAGTGATCCATTAGTAAATTGTGCTCAATTAAATTATTGAACTTTGTCATAATAGGAGAGACCCCAGTGTTTGATGAATTTTCAAAGGAGTATCTGATGATGTTGAAATCTCCCTCAATCACCCAATAATCATTGATTATTTTGCTCAGATTATCTAATTCCATGAGGAAATCTTCTTTAAATCTGGTCTCACAGGGTCCATAAACCCCAGTAAGCTACCATTCCAGCTCATCCATACAATTTTTGAACTTAATTGAATGACTGTAAGATGCAGTGTAAGTAGACTGAATATTGCAAATTCTCTCGTTCCAACTAATCAAAATGCCACCAGATGCCCCAAGGGAGGACATGTGAGTCCAATTACTAACTCTCCCTCCCCCCAACATCCTACGGAAGGAAGGATTATAGTCTTCCTTTTTTGTTTCACTAATTATTATTATATCACATTTGTTCAATCTAATTAGATTCCTAACCATTTTTTTCTTTCTACTGCTTCCAAGTACCCTTATGTTCCATGTAGCAATAATCATGTGTGATCTTGGAACAAACGAAGAGAAGCAAGATTCTCTTCAATATTATGTAGGCTATTTAGATAAACCGAGGCTGGACCTTGATCCTTTCTAACCAGATTAAGAAAATCTTTGGTATCATCTAGATTTTGTAAGTTAATACCAATGTCAAAACAGAAACTTCTAGATTGATCATAAGAGTCCCAGTTTAGCACCTCTTTGTCTATAACATTATTAGACATATCATTTTGATTATTAGGAATTCCATCAAGATTAGTGGTAATATTCCCAGCAACATTATTCATGCCAGAGAGGATATTTGCGACTTCTAAATGCTCAGCAAAAGGAGTAGAGATATCTGGAGCATGAATAGGGGTAGTTGGGTGAGAGGAGGGCCTGTCCCTCGTGGCTGAACCCAAGTCATCCTGTTCTAAGCAGTCAAAAATAGCCAGAACCTTCTTGAACTTAGCCAGAGAGATGTTCCTTGCTCTTATCTCCTGTTCTACGAATTTTGTTGCATCAGAGAGCACCTGATTGTATGTTGTGTGAGTTCCAGTAGCAGCGATAGATGCTGAGTGGCCCCCAGAAGATGGGAAGGTAGGTGTTGGGAGAATGCCCGCTAAACTGGGTGGGGTAGATGCAGGTTGTGTTGTTAAAGAAGGACTGGTGTTTTTAGTCCATACATTGTTCCCTAGCTGGGAACCCTTACCACTCTTTCCCCCCCATCCTTTGTTACTCTTGAGGGGTCTATGAGTAGGTGGTATCCTCCTAGGAGCAGATGGCATACTAGATTTTTTTGGGTCAAGGGGGAGAGAGGCAGAAGTAGAAGAAGAAGACGGACAAAGGTCCCAACAATTTCTAAATTTAATTAGGGAGACCAATCTACCAAAGGCAAAGAATCTTGTATTTGGAATCTCCTTTCCAAGGTGTAGTTGAATCCTAATTTTCGCAAAACCTAAGAACTTAAACCTGTCAAGGGAGGTATCCACTTCTAAAATATCAGTAAATTCGAATACCATGATGGAAAAAAGGTCAACATTCTAGAGGTGGTGGGGTATACCCTCCAGCCTGATCCATACTCCCTCTTCTATCAAAGTAAAAACCGCGTTGGAGTTCACGAACTAGGGGACATAAGACACAGACAACATTTGTAAGCTGGACCCATAAAGGTTGAGAGCCTCGTTCTGAGAAGAGCTGGAAACAAACTTAATCAAAAATCTACTAGGTGAGAAGTCCAAGACCTCCTCAAAAATGGAGTCAAGCCAGTTCATACGTAGGTGCTCCTCCAAAGTGGATTTAAAGAGAAGTGGGGTATGGGAAGTCACTATCGCAAAACAGGACAGATAGTGCAACTGCTCATAGACAGAAGCAGAGGGGGGAAGGATGTGTGGGTTGTGAGGAGAGAGCCTAGCCATCTTCGCAGTGGTAGAGACAGGCCTTGCTTCCTGTAAGAATTTGCAGATAGCTGCTAAGTGCTTATGAGATGAGCATTTAAAACAAGAGCCCTTATATTTACAAAATATTTTAACATGACCACAAAGACCACAATAGAAGGATCTTCTGTTTTTTCTACAGAAACTTACGAGGGGCGAAGTCTTCTTTCTTCGGGAGACCACTTCCTAGTGATCAAGAGAGTCCTCCGTAACCGAAAATGGCTTCTCTATAGTCACAGGTATGGTTTTCCTTAGAGTTCTAGACTCTAAAGAGAGAGTAGGAGAAGGAGACGCAAGTAAAGAGAAGCGGGAGCCAGGTGCCCCAGAAGTTGGACTGCTAGAATTTGAGTAGCGTGGTGCGGAAGTAAGACAAGAGAGAGGAGAAGTCTCTTTTTCTGACAAGATCAAATTGTCAGAGATATGGGAGACGATCGTGGGAGAAGACGAAGCGTTTTCGTCTGCCAACCAGACATTCTTTAATGCAATACGGCGAACCGGCAAGGAGTCCGCCCAGTTCAGTCCCATTATCTAGTTCGCGCACGTTCTAAGACAATAATAATTGTCACTAATAAGCCCCCCCTAATTATTATTCTTTAAGCACCAATTAGAGCCACTAAACAGATTATAAGACGCTACGTTAGGCGGCAAATATGAGGAATAATTCCACACATTTAGCGAGGCATTAATGGATATGACAGACTCGCAATTATGATCTTGGGAACCACCTCGAAACGAATCGTCTTCTCATATGAGCCGGTGACTTTCGACTGGCGGAGAGAAGGCCCTAGCAGAGCCATCCGAGAGGAAGAGAAGGTCAGCTGAGGATAGAGGCCACTGTTCCTGAGCAGGTGATTGGTCCTTAAACCAGAAAGATCACCGGTCCGTCACAAAATCCCCAATGTTAGAGCATCTCCGCACCGATGCTGGAGTGACGGCAATAGAGTTTAAACAAGGCTCATCATAAAAATATATAGCAAAATAGTGGATCTCACTACTAACTGAGTAAACATTCAGATCCAAAGATAGATAATAATGAACAAGAGAATGAAACCAACAAAAAGATATCTCCGTAATACGAAAAAAGCCATCTACAATCACATCGATTTTAATCTTAGGGGGAAGAAAATATGAAGGACTATCAAAATGTATAGCATGCAAAGTATCAGATCTAAGATGGAGAGCAATAGATCGCCCTAAAAGGGACGGAGCCCTTCGAGGAGATTGGGATCCAGGTCTTGATGACCAATCAAGAGTTGGATTGGCCTGGGGGTCTAGCCAGAGCCCCGAGGAAGAACAAGGGGAAGTGGGTTTCTTTCCGGAAATACTTACCTGTGTGAGGGATCTAGGTTTGCCAGAGCAGCAGCGATCCTTTCCAAGCTGCTCGACCGGAGGTTTGTCGTCTTCCAGTAGACGCGCCTTGAAGGCATCCCAGTCGAAACCAGTGGCAAGTTGGAGGAACTCGCGAGTGCAGGAGTGGTGTCGCTGAGTAGGGTTTTTTCCCTGAGGGAGTTTGCGTCGCCGAGAAGACATCCAATCGTGTCTTGGATGTCGTTTTGTTGATACATTTTGCACGGTACATTAAATTTGATATCAACGCCATTGAAAAGTACGTTATGACTAAAGCCTGTTTGTCCTTCTAACCTTGGAAATTACTTGTGTGACCTTAGAAATTCAAAAACTTGTCCACAATGCCTCTATAGTTAATATTTGTGATATAAGATGAATTTGATCCATTAAGATATGTGAAATGATTATACTTCATAACTTAACTTGGGTAGAAATGGGAGTTGACGGTTTAGTGTTATGGAGGAAAGAATAAAGGAGACAGAGAAAAAGAAAGAGAGTAAGGATTTCGATTTAAATCTTGTTTCTTCTATTCAAGGGTCGGTTAGTAATTTCATACCACCTGTAACAAGTTTAACCTAGTCTAGTGAAGGAAGGTAACGATGAGGGCATACAAACATAATAGATGAATTTCTAACATGACACAAGTAAATAGATTATTTTTAAGGGTATACAAGCACATTAGTTATTTTTCAAGAACCTGTAACAAAAAATCCATAAAATAAAAAAACTCTATTATAACTACTTATTTACAAAGTAAAAAGTTGGGTAGCAACGTAAATTACTTGTCCTATTTAAATTCAAACTTTATTATACTTTTAATATTATGCAGATTTTAGAAAAAATTAAGACTACAATGAAAAATTTATAAACAAATCTCATGTTTGAGGGATTTTATGAGAACTAAAATTATTTTTTAGGAGACTTCTTTTATAAAGATTCAAGTTTTAATAGTTATATTTTAAGGTATTTCATAGAAAAAGAGAAAGAAGATCATATATTGTTTCTAAAAATCATTCTTATTTTTAATAATAATTTTTATTATATTTAATAAAATATATAATGCAAAGTACTACCTCCTTTTGGTTTAATTCTTAACTTTACCACTTTGGTCATGTAGTTGGAAAATAAAATAATGATCTCAACCACACAGTAGAAAGAGCTCAAGTAATTACTTATTTTATTAGACTTTCAGTGGAGTCTTTTTCTTCTCATTCTATTCCAGCTGCCTTAGCCTATGACTCCTTAAATCCAAGAAGTGGATCTACGATATAAAGTCTTTTGGTTAATCCTTGATTAATCGATTTTTTGACATGTATTTTTTTGGAGTCTGTTTGTTTTGGTTGCTACTTAAACCTGATTTTCTTTAGAATTTTGTATTTTAGATAATTTGTGGACTTATTTTTGTACTTCGTGGTGATTTTATAGCTAAGTGAATATAATATATAATCTCTTTATTGTTTGTAATAAAAAAAAAACCACACGGTGGAAAGTTGTCTCCTACTTGGACAAATATTGACATCTGGTCTTGATCATTGAATGAGTTCCCTGTACCCTGCACCATTTCCACGGAGTAGTTTATATCGCCTGATGGTGACAATATGTCACATAATTAGGAGAAATTGAATTTCAGATGTAAAGTTCAACGTTGAACTTGGAAAAGAACACAGAATGGAATTGGAAACTCTCCGTGCAGTCTCCCAAACCAATCCATTTTGTCGACTTTTCAATAACTTACGTGGGCTTGCTAGCTTTTGCATGCTGCTTTTGTGAAAGACCACAAGTTTCAAACTCAATTCTTTCTGTGGGTTTTTCTTCGTTTTATCGATGCATAACAATCAATCCAGAGACTTCCACGATGAAAAGAAGAACAAAAATTCAAACACACCAATAGTGCATTTGTCTCTTAATATGAGTTCATTATGGCCATGCAAGACGTCCTGGTCCAGTGCAAAATTTTTGGAAGACATGGGGGCCATATGCCAGAGGAGGCACACATGGACATGTGGAAGCAAAATATGTTATTGCACGTGTCTTTCTAGTTTCAGTATGGTGGTTGTAGTTTTCCTTCAACCGGTGGTTGGGGCTGGTAGACTGGTAGGCCTCTGCATGACACTGCTGTTTCGGTCTCCGACTTCTCTAATTTCTCATTGCAGCTGAGAAAGAAAAATACCTTTTGTTGTCCATCATCCAAACCCCAGAGAAGATTTGATCATGATTATTTGAAGAGAGAGAGAGAGAGAGAGTCCCATCCTTCTCTCTTAATGTTGTTAACTGAACCCTAATTTCGGTTTCCAACTTTTGCCTAACTTGTATTTGCGTGCTTGAGTTCATTGCCTCATAAATGCTGTATTAAGTATGTTAAAATCCACACCTCAAGCTTCAGACGGTTGGCATAAGGCCTCTTCTTCATCTAAGAAGTCTGCATCTTCACTGGTGGATGAGCCCAGCTTCGTCCAGGCTGAGATCCGTGCCAGAAATCTCTCCATGGGGAAATTCCAAAAGCTGCTGGCGCTTTATGATTGTGTGGAGAAGGAAGTCGCCACTGACACACCCCAACTTACTCATCCCTCTCATCCAGGAACCCCCATTTACACTCCAAGTACTTCTGATCTCTCTTCCCAGATCATGCCTAGTGCTGTAGATTATGCTATTTATGCTGCCTCTCCTTCTTCCTCTGCTGCTTCTAATGATCATAATATGTCTGTCATGTCTTTCAAGGACCCTGATCCTTTGCTTTGGGACTCTTATCAACAATTTCAAGATTTTTGCTTTAAAATTGGTATTCAGCTTAGGTCTCAGGATGAGGCTCAAAAGTTTTTTTCTCAAGTAAGGAGAGATCAGGGGAAATCCCCCTTATCACTGAATAATAGAGAGTGTTCTTATGAGAGGGTGTGGCCCTCTTGTTTTCCTTTTAAGGTTTCATGATCATAGGAGTCTGGTATATCAGGGGTCTGGGAGCGGGTACTAAAGCCAGGGCTATCCGTAATTTAATTAGATCTCAAAGATGTGATATTATTATTATTACGGAAACTAAAAAAGACGAATTCTCCCCTACCCTACTTAGACTACTTGGGGGTGAGAAGATCACATTATGGTCTTTTCTAGCCTCTTCAGGTGCCTCCGGTGGCATTCTCATTGGCTGGGATGGTAGGAAGATCACCCTACTATCTCATAATTTGGGCATTTTTTGCCTATCCCTTCATCACCACTCTGTCGAGGATAATACTGAGTGGTGGCTCACTGGTGCCTATGGGCCATGTCATTCTAACCTCAAATCTGATTTTATTAGAGAGCTCCGCTATATTAGTCAAATGGTGAATGAATATTGGGTCATTGGTGGGGACTTCAATTTAATCAAATTCCCTCACGAGCACTCTTCTTGCCCCAGGACCACTACTTATATGTCCCTATTTAATGACTTCATCAACGCTAGTAGTTTGTTAGATATCTCACCAGGTAATTGCTCCTATACCTGGTCCAACCTCCAACGGGTCCCCACGTTGGTGAAGCTTGACCGTTTTCTTGTCTCTACATCTTGGGCGGCAAAGTACCCCAATTCCCATTGTTCTGGATTGGCCAGGGTGGTATCTGATCATGTTCCAATCCTATTAAAAACGCTGAAACTGCATTGGAGTCCGACTCCGTTTAAGTTTTACAAGGCATGGTTACAATATGAAGGATGTCATTCCTTCATCCAAGACTTCTGGATTATGTCCAGAGACTTGTTCCTTACTCCTAATCCAATTGCGAGATTTTCCTACAAACTGAAGTTATTAAAGTCAAATCTGAAAAAGTGGATTGCACAAGTCAATGCTTTGAGAAACCAAACCCTGAGAGACATTGAATCCCGTATTCTTAGCATTGATACTCTGGCGGAGCATTCCAACATAGATAATGACACCTGGAAAGAAAGGATTATCCTTAGAGATAAGCATCAAGATTTTCTAAGCACTACAAGAAAAATTAGATTTTGCGAGGACAATGAGCGAGAACTTGGCGAGGAAATGTCCTCGCCACATCATAACGAGGACATATAGCGAGGATATTGAGAGGAAATTACCTCGCAATAATATAGCGAGTTTTTTTGCGAGGATTTGTTCTCGCAATGTCCTCACTTTTCATGTAGCGAGTAAATAGCGAGGAAATGTCCTCGTTACAGTCCTCGCTAATTTACATATAAAATACCCTGACGACATTTACTCGTCCGCCTCTCTTACCCTAAATTTCGTCTGCCAGTTTCTCCTCCGCCTCTCCTCCTCGACTGTTTCTCCTCCGCCTCTCCTCCGTAAGGTCGTCGACTCCCGTTTGTCGCCGCCTCCTCGACTCTCCCTCTCACTACATTCTCCGGCAGCAACCGCGGCAGAGCTTCTCCAAGACGGAGGTAAGATGAGCTTCTCCTGCTGCTTGCTTCTCCTGCGGCAGAGCTTCTCCTGTAAATGTGTTCATGTGTTTATCAATGGTTTGCTGAATGTGATCAAGTATTGTAAAAGGAATGATTCCTTTCAGACGTCACTACCCTCTTTGGAATATGCGTGAGACAGACACTGAGAATTGCTCTTTGTTGCCCATGAAACGTTCTTCGTAGAAAAAGATATGCTGAGGATTGAACACGCAGCTTAGATTACAGGCCATGTTTGTTCCCAAAAAACAATAGTATTCTGTCCGCAGCCGAATATTAGTTGAAATAACGTCAGAATTCTGACAAAAGAATCAA
>JAMKQA010011429.1:0-10553 GCA_024699735.1 Posidonia australis
AGGGTTGAGGATTTCCTCCAGAGTTGCAAAATCCGACATCACAGGTCCTCCCCCTATCGACCCCAGATGAATGGAGCGGTGGAATCAGCCAACAAGAATTTGGTGAAGATTTTGAAGAAAATGGCCGAAACCCACAAAGATTGGCACAAGCAGCTACCTTACGCACTCTGGGCTTATAGAACCTCCATCCACACATCCACAAGAGCGACGCCTTATTCGTTGGTATATGGCATGGAGATAGTTCTTCCCTTTGAAGTGGAGATTCCATCACTGAGGATCTTGACGGAGGCAGAACTAGATGAAGCTGAATGGATACAAGACCGCAATGTTCAGCTTGATTTAATTGATGAGCATAGATTGCAAGCCCTCCACCATGCCCAGTGCTATCAGAAGAGAATGGCCCGAGCATATCAGAAGAAAGTCCGTCCCAGAAGCTTTGAAACAGGGGACCTGGTCTTGCGCGCTATTCACTTGCCAGATACGTGGGGAAAATTCAGGCCCAACTGGCATGGACCCTTTGTGGTAAAAGAAGCCCTATCTTGAGGTGCCGTCCTGCTCGAAGACATGGACCAGAGGAAGCCAGTGGATGCTGTCAACGCTTCCTATTTAAAGAAATATTATCAGTGGCTCCCCATCCTGCACTGTGAGCCATGCCTTGCATAATGTCTTGCATTTTTTTTATTTTTATTGCATATCATCATTTGCCCAATGAGGAAATTGGGAGCCTGCCTGCAAGATGTGTCCGGTCCTCCCCATGTGCTACTACACTAGGGGCTTAGGGTGTGAGGAAGTGATTTCAGATTAATGGACGAAATGAACAAGTTTCCCTGGGACTTATGCCTCTAGAGGGAGTTAAAATGTTAGGTCTAGAGAGAGAGGGGAAAAAGAGAGAAAAAAACATAAACCTTGGAGCACAAAAAAAATTAGAAGAAAGAAGTCGCAGACAGAAGTCAGCTCCACTGAGAGAGATATGCAAACTATCCTACTCCCACCCTATAACTTGGAGAGGAGTCGGAGACTACACCTTCTAAGCCCACAAGTTCTATGGGACTAGCCACCCCTTTTGCAAAAGAAATCAGCAGCCATCCCCCATTAGTGTAGGTGTACTGCCTCCAAGCAGGGGTAGGGTATATGAGCATGTCTAAGAGGGAGAAAAGAAAATAATTCCTTATAAAGAGTAGGCATAATGTCCAAAAACTTGGTATGAAGCCTATATTATCTGAGTGAGAGCCACCAAAAACCTAAGCACTTAGGCTAGTATCACATGAGTCAAGGACAGTGTCACCTCCTATCGCAGGCAGAATAGGCTCCCCCGGCGCTGAGGGCATCAATGCATTAACCTGCCATATTCTTCGCATATGCACAACATTATTTATTTTGTTCGCATTCATTTTACATGCATTTCGACCAGGGGCATGTCAGCTGCCTTATAAGTCGTATCAGCATTTAGCTAAGGCACATTTTCATTCATTTTTGCACGCATTTTTGACCAGGGGAATGTCAGCTGCCTTGTTGGTCAGATAACATCCAGCTGAGGGACATGTTAGTCCAACGCATTCACATTTGCATTCATTTTACAAAACATTTTGCACGCATTTCGACCAGGGGCATGTCAGCTGCCTTCTTGGTCATGGCATGGCAAGCATTTCCAGAAGGGGTCATGATAATTATTTATTAAAGAGGAAAGCTTGTAATCAGGGGCACGCAAATCATTATGGCAATTCTGGACAAATAAAACAAATAGCGTCAGAGACAGTAGTCTTATTAAGCAGTACAATCATCATCTAGTCTCGGCTGTCCTCTTTGAGCTGATAGCCCCTGCAAAGTTGGTGCCACTGGGCGGAATCTCGTTCAGGGGCCATGACTCCCGTATCTCTGCCTCGTACTCAGCTGAGCAGCCAGAACCAGCAGTAAGAGTAAGAGTGGTAGACCTGACACCCTCACGCATCCTTCGAGCCAGCTCAGTGGTGGTGGCAGTAGAACCCGCGGCATATTTCTTGTAGCGATCGGGGCAAGGGCTTTGGTCAAAGGAGTCCTGGCGAAAGCCGAATTGACGGAGGACCCTGATCGGATGATACTCCACACTGCCAGAAAAGCCAGGCAGGACCACGAGCCTCATGTCTATGGTGTTGAAAAATGCTGTGAAGGTTCATGATGTTGGAGCTAGAATGCACCAAGTTACCGCGTCTGCTGTGAGATTCTGCAATCTGTCGCATAATTCTGGGACTCCTGGAAGCGTCCTCGAATGGTGGGTGCAGCTATAAGCTTCAAAGATACAAGGCCGAGGACGCATGATCATCGTTCCCATGTGAATGGCATACCACACCTGACAAAAAAAGAAGGTCATGGTTAGCAAGCCCGGCAAAATAACTTGAAGTGCAAGAAGGGTGTTTACCTGCACCAGAGCGCCACATCCGTAGAAGTGGCGGGAGTGCTTCAGGGCCCGGTCCAGAATGATATAGGTCTCAGAAAGGATAACGGGAGTCAGATCAATTTGGTACACAGTCACTGCCCAGGCAATCTCAGCCACCTCAATAGCTACAGTTGTCCGGCCATGGCTGAAAATCAGCTCCCCAAGGAAGCGCAAAACGAAGCAGTGGAGCCATAGAAGATTGGAGGAGCGGGCGTCGATGATGTTATCAAAGAAGTCCAAGCGAATCATGGGTGTGGGCCCATCATGGTAGATAATGCTTCTCTCACAGTCTTCCAAGGAATAGCCCGTGAAGCAGCTCACGACATGAACGTAACTAGCATGGCAGAAGAATATAGGTGGAGGCAGAAATTGTGTCAAGCCACAGATATGCTTGACCTCCTCTAGGGTGATGGTCAGTTCCACCTGCCCAAAACGAAACACATGTAAAGTAGGCTTCCAGAAGCGGGCAACAGCGCATTGCAGATGCCAGTTGACTTCCACTTTGAAGATGCTAAGGAGAAAGGAGGATATGCCCCAGGTTTTCAGTTTTTCTTGGTCCTCAAGCGTCAAGACGTCGATCCAGCCGTGCAGGGCCTCCGAGCAATATTTTGGGGTTTCCATGGTGGGATAGCCCTGCAGATGCACATAAAATGAGAAATCAGCCATGATGGTTGAAAAACAGAAAAATGCTACCAAATATTACATGCAAGAAATTAGATGTAAAAGCATGTGAAATGTTGTTCAAGGAAAACAGAATACAAAGAAAATCTGCCATAGCAAAGAGGAAAAAATCCGCAAGATAGAAAATCAGCAGTATATAAAATCTGGCGGCAATACAGAATCTACCAGAACACAGAAGCCACATCAAAAAGCAAGAAATAATTGCAAACGGCCAAGCTTCTTCATAATATGCATCCCAACATAAGTTGATTTGCATCATGGTAGACAGATGCAAAAGAAACTAATTTGCCATGCAAAAAAGCAAGAATAATATGTCATATTGTACATGAAGATGCAAAAATCAGCAGAAAACAAAGCAATGGCATGATCCAACATATCTGAGGGTAAGAAAGAGCAGGAAAACAGTTTGCAATAATGAAATGGAGGTAATATACGTACCACGATCACGTAATATATGCCCGGGCTCGAAGACGGCTGCAAGATCGAAGGACAGAAGGTTTCACTGTGTTTTTCTTCAGAGGAGGCGGTGGAATACCTCGTAGGAAAACAAGGATATATAGAGGATCAAAAGGGTTTCGTTTCTTGAAAGGAAACAAAAAGCTACCGTTTTTAGGGGCGCACCATATCGACGCGCACCTTGTAGGCGCACCTAGCAGGTACACCAAGGTGGCCCCTGTGAATGGGGAAGTTTCAGCAGCATTTCCTTTGCAATTTCAGCCCCGCCAAATCGGCACCATATTATTTGAACCTGCACAAAAACAGCATCCATCCTGGGCATACACAACCCCGAAGGGTACATGGCAAAACCAGCATCAAACATTTTTTATAGACTTGCAAAGGTTTACAATGAGCTAGTTCATAAAATTACAAGCAATTATGAATAGCTACTCTAATCAGAATCTTCATCATTGGTGGCTTTTTGGAAATACTCCGCCAACGCTCAAGCGCTGTTTCTAGCAAGTCGACGAGACCGCTGGGCAGCCGTAGCAGCTCGGGAGCAAGAAACTGAATCTTGGACCCTCTGGGTGACTTCAGTATTAGAATGGTCCTCCTCAGATACCTCGATGGTAAATTCCCCACTGGTGGCCACGTTCACATTTTGGGCTGGAAAGTCTTGCTGCACAGAAGATCAAGTCGGCATTAGCTTCAGCAGTGAAATATTATAAAAGTTAAAGCAGCAGGGAGAAAGTCTTACCCGAATGATGTTGTGCCAGCGTAGTTCCTGCAAGATAATGGATATGTCAGGCAAATTTTTAATGGCAGCTATAAGATGAAGCACTTACCCGCTTTCGGCGGACGTCGGCATAGAAAGTGCCGAACTGCTCCTCGAAGCCCTGTGGTTTAACACATAAGCAGGTTCAGACAAATTACATTACATCAATGTGAAGCAGCAGTAGTGAGTTCATACCTTGGCCCAATCGGATGCGTACCACATCCCGCGCTAGCTGTCCCGCACTGCTTCCTAAAAAAAATATGGCTTTCCCACACGCCGGTACCAAGCCAGGTAGTTGGTGTAGTTGACCTCCCAGAGGATGTGTCTATCCCGGGAAATGACAGCAGCAGCATGCTGGCTTCTAGAAACCGAGTGGGTTGTAGCAGGACGGTCCATGTCAGTAGGAGGCTGGGCAGGAATGTAGAATTCAGCGGTGAACTAATGTCGCACACGCCCAGGGAGATAGTATACTGACTTCTCCATGTAGTAAAACTTTATCTGCTTGTCCCTGAGAATGCGGCCAGAGTTCAGGGGAGCCCAGTTATAGCCGTCATAGCGAGCAAAGGGGCGCAGGTGAACCTGTTAATGAAGGCAGGAAATTAACAAAGAATGCAATACAAGCATACAAACTGAAAGTAAGGGCAACGGAACATACATCCTCCAGCTCTACCAGGTCCAGCAGATACCGGTAGGACTCATAACTATACACCCCCGCAGCAGCCCGGTAGTCAGGCTCGACCCACTGGCGGGGAAGGGACAGGAGCTCGTCTCGCAGACGACCAAAGGCGTGTCCTCTGGTGACATGCTCCATGATCCAGTATTGCAAAAAGCAAACAGGGGTCAGAATTAAACAGAGAAAGAAAGGCAGTTTTGGCTAAGAAAATCGACACTCACAGTCAGCAGGGGATACAGTCCCACATAAGAGCGATGCCCCAGGTTGACTACATTGTCCAGCCCATTAATCAACCAGGCATAACTGGCACCAGCCCAGTCATAATGATCCAAGTGATCCAGGTTGGACAAATATGGGATCCAGTCGGCGTGAATGCAATAAGCCGAAGAATCGCAGAACATCATGGCGAACAGCTCCAGCAGGGAGTGCCTCAGTACAAAGTCAGCCTCCTCGCTCCCAGGCTCAGGGTTGGGCCAGAACTTGTCCCATTCCCTTAACCAGCCAACAGTAAGCATGTGTTTCCCTATCGGAGGCGTAGGAGGAATGCGACCCAAGACTGTCGCCGCCATGTGAAAACCATGGGTAGTCTCGCCAATAATCGGCTCATCACCAAAGGGGAGACCCGTCAGGAGCGCCCACTGATCCGGCAGGACGGTCAATTCACCGAAAGGAAAATGGAAGGTGTGCGTCTCGAACCTCCATCTCTCCACCAGAGCCCGAAAGAAGTTGTAGTGTCCATGGATGATGGGGATGCGCAGTAAGCCCCCAAATGGCGATCGGTGGTAGAGGTAATCCTGTAGAAATCCTGGCAGACGATGAAAATGATCCAGCATCAGGCCCCAGTGGCACCGCATGATCCGGTTCGCATCTCCTTCTTGGGATACAGAAGGCCAAATCAGTAAAAGAGCAATTGATATTAATGCAAGATGCAGCACAAGAGTAGGAAATTTACCCCGAACTCAGAACTGTCACTAATGTGGTGGTCGCTCAAGAGTTGACCCTCGATGTTGCCAGATTCCTGGAAATATGTTTATCAAGTTAAACATTCGACAAATGTGCATTTTTACCATCAGTTTGGAGCTTACCTCCAAAGGAATGGTTGGAGTCGAGCTGTGAGAAGCTCGAGATCCCGAGGAGCTGCCCCGTCGTCTGGAACGGGAGCTAGAAGGTGCTTCCTGGGAGGACCGCGAAGTCCCCGCCTCAAAAACTATATCATCCTGTAGAAAGCAAGATTAAGCAGCAATGGCAGACAGGCTGAGTGCAGAGAGTATCAGAAGCAAAAATAGCATTTCCATCCATTCGCTATAGAAAACGTTGGGCATTCTCATGAAAGCAATGGCATATTTGCTGGCTATGATAATTATCAAGCAATTTCAGTTATCAAGCAATCAACAATCAGAGAAATGCAAAGGTAAGAAATGTAAAAGCACAGCATGGCAGTAAGCCTCATGGCCAACTCCTACAGTAGCCGTTCACCAACCCCCATAGCTGGAACAGTCGGTCGGAGCATCGTCGGTCGCCTTTCCTTGGCCTACCTGCATTCCAAATTCAGCCCCGCTGCCGGAGCAGTCCACCGGAGCCCAAGCCTCACGGCTAGCTCCTACTGCAGCTGCAAGCCGTCACCCTGCAGTCACCACGTTGCCGGAGCATCACCGGCAGCCATCGGACGAGCCACCGTAGTCCGCACAAAGCAGGCCAGCCACTCCAAGCACGCGGAGACCTCCAACCGCACTCTGCCAAAGCCCGCCGACTGCCAGCCGCATCCCGTAGTCCACCAACCACAGCAAAAGAAAAATGCATGCAAGGGGGATCGGGTTTACCTCCGGCGATGAGCCTTCGTCCAGCCACTATTGAAGGGTTTGGTCCAACCCGCCAAATCAGCGCCGCACAGCCGCTGCGCCGTCGCGAAGAGCACCGCTACTTCCCACCTGCACAAGCCGCAACCCCGCGCGCACCGCTGCGTCCCACGCACAAGCACTACGTCCTACCTGAGCCGCTGCCTGCCGCGCACAGCCGCTGCGTCTCGCCTGCGCCGCCGCAACCCAGCGCACAGCCTCGAGCTCGTCGCCGCCTCCCCGCACCAAGTCGATGCACCCTCTGCGCGCCGCCGCCGACAGAAGAAGAGAGGAGATGAGGAGACGGAAATGGGTTTTGGGGTGAAAGAGATGGTTTCGTATGATGAAGAAGAAGAGAAATGGGAAGAAGAAAAATGATGAAAGGGCACGTTCTTCGAGGAAAGAATATTTTGTTGAAAAGTTTATCAAGCCATGCATCAATGTTCTGTTGCAAAGCCAAGCATGAAGCAAAATGCAAAATTGCACACCATCCAGCAAAAAACAAAGTGCAGAATACTCCCTGGCAGTTATGGCAGTTATCTAGTGGGGCCCACATGAATAATTTAATGTTTCAGGGTCCAAAGAGCCAATTGCTGTAAAAATTGTATTTCAGCCCCCAGATCATTACAAATTGCATTTCAAGAGCAGAGTATGTTACATCAATCACTTGGTATGCAAATTGCACCTAGTGAGGAAATTTGTAGAAAACCCCCTATATTTTTCAAATTTGCAATTCACTCCACAATGGTCGTGTGAGATTTGCATGAAGCAAACATGAGTCACAAATTATCAAGCCTTGCAACACAGTAGTAACTCAGCAGTTAAATAATTGCAGTAAGAGGAAAATTGGCAATAAAGCCCCAGCCTTAGGAAAATTGCAAATAAGCCCTCTTATGCCGTATCAGGCCAGAGTTTCCAGCATATTTCTGTCAGAGAGAGATCGAGCATACATCTCAGTAGGAGTGTCAACTCCAGCATTGCAGCGCCAGCAGCCAACATCTTGCTGATTTTACCCTTCGGGGTATCTTTTCCTTTCCTTCATGGGGGATAATCCATGGATCATCGATTTGCTTTTTCTAGTTCTCTTTCCGACCAGAAGAGACCCATCTATCGTGCCTTTGGATTTTCGCAGGCGCAGAATCCTACTTTGACTTTGACTGGGCGGTCAATGTCGCTTTGCCCCTTGGATTTCCGCGAGCGCGGAATCCTGCTCTGACTTTGACCGAGCGGTCAATGTCGCTTTGCCATTTGGATTTCCGCGGGCGCGGAATTCTGCTCTAACTTTGACCGGGTGGTCAATGTCGCTTTGCCCCTTGGATTTCCGCAGGCACGGATTCCTACGTTGACTTTAACCGGCCGGTCAATGTCGCTTTGCCTCTTGGATTTCCGTTAGCGCAGAATCCTGCTTTGACTTTAACTAGGCGGTCAATGTCGCTTTGCACCTTGGATCTCCGCGGGCGCGGAATCCTGCTCTAACTTTGACTGGGTGGTCAATGTCGCTTTGCCCCTTGGATCTCCACGGGCGCAGAATCCTACTTTGACATTGACCGAGCGTTCAATGTTGCTTGCCCTTTGGATTTCCGTGGGCGCGGAATCCTGCTCTGACTTTGACTGGGCGGTCAATGTCGCTTTCCCCTTGGATCTCCGCTAGAGTGGAATCCTGCTTTGACTTTGACCAGGCGGTCAATGTCATGTGCCCCCTTTTGGACTTTCACAGGCGCGGAGTCTAGCTTGCCGACTTTGACCGGGTGGTCAAGGTCCTTGCTTTCTTGGATTTTCTTGGGCAGGAAATCCCGTGGCTCGTCCCTTTGACTTTATAGTCAGGGCAGCCCCTTTCAGATTTTCATGGGTAGAAAATCCCATGGCTTGACCTGTTGACTTGAGTGTCAAGGTCTTAGCCCCCCTTTCGGATTTCCTTGGGCCGGAAATCTTGTGGCTTATCCCTTTGGCTTTGTGGCCTGGGTAGCCCCTTTCGGATCTTCGTGGGCAGAAGATCCCATGGCGTGATCTGTTGGCTTTATAGTCGAGATCATAGCCCCTCTCAGATTTCCCTGGGCAGGAAATCCAATTGTGTGACCTTCCGACCGGGCGGTCGAGGTCCTTTCTTTTCTGGGTTCCCGCAGGCGCGGGATCCAGCTTGTTGATCTTGGCCAGGCGGTCAAGGTCATCATTTTCTTTTTTTGGGTTCCCACGGGCGCGGGATCCAGTTTGTTGATCTCAGCCGAGCGGTCAAGGTCATCCTTTTCTTTTTTGAGCTTTCGCGGGCGCGAAGTCTCTTTCCTCTCTTGGTCCATGCGGACTGGGGGTTTGTTTTGCTTGACAAATGTTATGTTTGTCATGCCCTTTTCTTTTCTTTGGGCTGGTAACCCCAACTACTCGATTGACAATCGTCACATTGTCAGGTGCCCGGGTGGTCAAGACTTGATTGGCTTGACTGATCCCGTCTCTTCGGGTAATAACCTCACAATCCGACTGATGAGTCCGACAACTTATCACATTTTTCTTGCCACTGACCCCAATCAGTACAAGATCCTTTTGTTTTCACCATATTTCATCAGCATTTGCATCGGCATCGCATGCCTCGCATCGGCTTTCAGATCGGCCCTTGCACTTGCATCTTGCATTAGCATCGCATTCCTAGCATTTAGACCCATAGGTGCATGCATTTTCACCTGCATTTGGCAACAAGTCATGATTTTCGGTGCATCCGTCGGATAAGTGATTTAATGCCTATAGCAATTATCCTTCTGTAACCTCAAAATGGGGGTATCTTGTCAACCCTGATCATCGGTCTTGGTTCCTTTCGTCCCTCGAGCTCGCTCAGGGAGGGGCATCTGTAGACACCCCGATTTTGAGGTAACCCAAAGATGAGTATCCTTACGTTGCTTTGGATGTGATCAACCCTTAAACCAAGCCCCAAACCTATTAGCAAGCTAGAGCCCCAATCAGAGAAATCTGTGAGCTGAGTTGGCGCACCAACCAGGTGCACCTCATAGGCGCACCTTGTAGGTGCACCATCCATGCGCACATCACTGGCTCACCAAGCAGGCGCACATCACTGGCTCACCAAGCAGGCACCCAGCCTTTTCCACGCTACGGCTGCAGACTTTCCATCTTCTGGGTTGTTACCCTTGCAAACAAATGTGCCAACGAATATTTGAGGCTTTACGTTTGCAAGTCTCATCGTTTCTCATGAGTTACCTATCCATAGATCCCAATAAAAAGACCTCCATAGGCAACCATTTGAAGAACAACTTTTGGGAGAGAATTCCTGTGCTAAAATTTGAGAAACAGATCTACACTGAGCAAGCTTTTTGCACGAATTCCTCCTTCCACCCAGCAATCTATATTCGTGTTCTGGAGCTCTTCCTTGCATCCTAAAGCACCCTTGGTCCTTCCAAAGCAACAAGGATATTCTCATTTCTTATATTTCAAGAAGGAAACATCACAAGAGGTAGGCTTTCTACCTCCTCCTTTTCTTTTGAATGTAATCTTAGAAATGTGATAGAACATGCTTAAAAACCATGATGTATGATGTTTTACTCTATGATTCATGAAATCTTGTGTTAAATATGTTTGCTTGCTACTCATGCTAAATAATCTCCATGCTATCTTTGTTTTTATATCTAGCATAAGCTTTCAAGTTGTCATCTTTTATCATGTTTTGCATATAATATGTTGTCATGCATCTATATGCTCTCTCATAGAAGCATGCTTTCATATGTCATGATCTGGCAC
>JAMKQA010011438.1:0-10579 GCA_024699735.1 Posidonia australis
TGCAAAAAGATGTGAAAAGTATGCAAAATGCAAGTGTGAGTGCAAATTTGAAGAATGCAGGGGGTTTTATGCAAAAAGCCCAAAATCCGAGGAAAACCAGAGTCCGGAAGCCCAAATCAGCGAAAACACATGGGAAAACACATTCCATGCATGCATGAAGAAATCTGGGGTCAAATATGCTCCCTAATGCAAAATGAAGTTCTCTAGGGGCTAAAATGGAATTTACCCACTAATGCATGCAATGTATGTCAAATCAGCACAAAATCAGGGTAAAAATGCAAGGAAAATACTCAGAAATGATTCAGGGGCAAAACAGTCATTCTACCCCTGAAAACAGCAAATCAGAGTAATTACAATAAAGCACAGGGGCTAAACTGCAAATTACCCAGCAACCAAAGCATCCAGGAAGCAATTCAGTAAAATAGAGGGCTAAAATGCAATTAAACCATGAAAACATGTTTCTAAAATGTTTAAAAACAAAGTCAGGGAGTTTCATGCAATTTTCACAGCAGAATAAGCCGTCTGGAAGTTTTCTGTAAAAGACAGGGGTCAAAATGCAATTTTCCCAGTGAAAACATGCTTCTGGAAACGTTTCAAAGAGGTATGAGGGCTAACAAGCAATTTAACCAAGAAAAGCAACTATCTAGAGAGTTTCTGAAACATGCAAGGGCTTAAATGCAATTTTCACTGTAAAATGAACTGTCAGAAACACTCTAAGGAAGTGTAGGGTCTTACATGCAATTTTCACAGAGAAAATGAACTGTCAAAAAGTTTTTAAGAAAGTGCAGGGTCCTTTTAGCAAAATGTCTGAAAGAAAACATGTTTCAAAGACTATGGGGGCTTTTATTAAAATTTTAACCGCAGAAAACATTATTTTAAATGTTCAAGGTAAAACATGTAATATTTTCAGTTAAAACTTTATTCGAAACATTTTAGAAAAATGAATGCAGGACCTATATGCAATAAAAGGACCAGAAAGTAATTCCAGAAGGACCTATTTGCAATGAAATCAATGTTTCTGTATTTTTATTAATATAAAAGTTTTTTTAATTTCCTTTTAATTAAAAGCTCGACTGCCGCCGGCGACCATCAGGGGACACAAAAAAGCGCTCCCCGGAAGTCTGATCTTAGATCTGACTTCGGGGGGAAATGAGAAGAGGAGGTTCCAGGAAGATCCAACGGAGCGAATCGAAGGTTTGATGGCCTGAAGTGGCCACCCACCTCTCTCGCTGTTGAGGACCTCCGGCGGCGGCGATGAGGCGGCTGGAGACGATCTAGGCTGCGGCGTGGCACGCGGATGCTCCTGGAAGGTCGAGGAGGATGTGGGGGTGACTCCTGAGGCGACGGCATAGCGAGGGAGGTCCCGGGTTGCTTCCCCGATCAAGCTCGCCGCTATCATCAACGGCTCCAGCGAGCTTGGCCGTTGAAGCTTCCTGGAGCGCGAGGGAGCTCAGGGATGATGCGACGCGGTTAGGGGAAGTCCAAGCGAGGTCCAGGGGTGCTCGGCGAGGCGTGGGGAGGCCCGAGGCGGCGCGGCGGCACAGAACTCCGATCGTCTTCTCCGTCAACGGCGACCGCGGCGACGAACTCCGGCGAGCATCGAGGAGGCTTCTAGAGGCTTCAGAGAGGCACGGCGGGGCTTGGTGAGCTCCAGGAAGACCAGAGGAGGAGAGAGGACTCGGGGGTCCAGGAAACGTCCTGGATTGCCCCCCCCCACCCCACCTCTGTCGCCGGAGTTTGGCGACGGTAGGGCATGGCGGAGCTCCGTTAGCCAAGGGATCACTCTGGATCCCTTGGAAACACTCCGAGAAGGGGAGGAGAACCTAGAATACTAAGGAACTAAGGCAAAAATGATGCTAGAGAAGATGGGTGTACCTGGTCGGAAGTGGGTCGTCAGAGCTCCGAGGTGGCTGAATTCCCTCCCGCGACTACTCTGGCACTCTGGTTCTCTCTCTCTCTCGCTCTGAATTGTCTTCTGCGGTGGAGCAAAAATTCTGGAACCCGTATGTGTGAATCCAAAAAGTTCTCAAAATCCTACTCTCTTCTCCTCTTTTATAGACGAACCCAACATTGATTCTTCTCGAATTTGCATCCGTCTCGTAACAGAAATGCCAGCTCACTCGACCACGGTTACGCCAGCTCACCAGACAGCCAACGGCTGTCTCCCGTGGTCTCTGTTTTGCTCCCTTACTCGCCGGCAAAGATGAACGGCGATCCTGGTTTCTCCAGCGAGCCATCCAAGGGTTCTGGTAGCTTGGGCTTATGCTGAACCAAGGCTCAGGGACTGATCTCAGGTGAGCAAACACAAATCAAATGCTGCAATCAAAATTGGTAAAACATGGTTGATATGCAACATTAAATTTAAATGAAACCATATGATTGATGAAATATTCAATAAGATAAAAAATCAAATGTCATATGGTTAATGAACAAAATGAAATGGGACCAATCTTTGCAAATAAAGAGGGGAAAAAAGAGTGTGGGTGAGAGGTGTGGGCTTTGGGGCTTCATGGGCCTCCATGGGCCTATGTGGGCCCCCATGGGCCCAAGTGGGCTCTAATAGGGTTTAATGGGCCTATGTGGGCTTAAATGGGCTAAATGGGTTTAGGTGGGCCGAAAAGGCTTTGGTTTAGTCAGAGCTCAGCTACCAGACCCTCGTCCTGCAAAATTGGAAAAAATTAGGGTGTCTACACTTTGCAAGGCATCTCGCTCATATTTCGACCAGGGGCATGTCAGCTGCTTTGTTGGTCGTGGTCTGAGCAAACAGGCATTCAGCCAGGGGTATGATAGTCACTTCTTTTAAATGGAGGAATTTGAAATCAGAGACATATTGATCCTGGTTAGCAGATATGAACTTCGCAAAAATCAGTAAACAATGCAAAGCAATATCAATGTTATCATGTCCTATCAGGAATACAAATATCAGTAATCAATTTGAGGCCTCTTTGAACTGCTAGCCTCCATGCTATTGGTGCCACTAGGCGGATCCTCGCTCAGGGGCCACGTCCCTCTGATCTCCGCCTCATACCTAGTTGTGCAGCCCAAGCCTTTGACAAAGGCTAGAATGGAAGACTTAATGCCAGCACTCATCCGTTGGGCCAACTCAATAGTGGATGCGAAGGAGCCCGCTACATACTTTTTCAGTCTATCCGGGCAAGGGCTTTGCTTTATGGAGTCCTGGCAGAAGCCGAACTGGCGAAGAACCCAGACGGGATGGTACTCCACACCTCCAGAAAATCTAGGGAGGACCACAAGTCGCGTGTTCGTGGTGTTAAAGAAGGCAGTGAAGTTCTGTGACGCAGAAGATATGATGCACCATGTCACAGAATCCGCATCAAGATTCCGCAGCTTGTCACATAATTCAAGCAGCCCCGGGAGTGACCTCGAATGATGGGTGCGGCTGCAGGCCTCAAAGATGCAAGGCCAGGGACGCAGAATCTTCACCCCCATGTGAGCAGCAAACCAGACCTGGCAAAAAAGGAACTATGGTTAATTATAGCACAGCAGAATATTATTAATGGCCAGATGATCTGCTTACCTGCACTAAGGCACCACATCCATAGAAGTGGCGAGAGCGCCTCGATGCCCGGTCCAAGCCTACAAAAGTTTCAGCAAGCAGAATCAGAGCCAGGTCGGTTTGACGAACCTCTACTGCCCAGGCTATCTCGGCCACCTCAATAGCCACAGTTGTCCGGCCGTGACTGAAAATCAGCTCCCCGAGGAAGCGCAGCACAAAGCAGAAGAGCCACAGAGGCTTCGAGGAGTGGGCACCAATAATGCTGTCGAAGTAATCCAGGCGTATCATTGGAGTAGGACCATCTTGGCAAACAATGCTTTTCTCGCATTCTTCCTTGGCAACACCCGTGAGACGGCTCACGACGTGGACATAGCTGTCGTGGCAGAAAAACACAGAGGGAGACAAAAAAGGCGACAAGCCACAGATGCGTCTGACCTCCTCCAAGGTGATGGTCATTTCCACCTGCCCAAAGAGGAACACATGCAAGGCTGGTTTCCAGAAACGAGCCATGGCACATAGCAGATGCCAATTAACTTCTACCTTGGCAATACTGAGGAGGGAGGATGATACGCCCCAAGTCTTCAGTTGTTCTCGATCATTAGGCGTCAATGCGTCGATCTAGCCGCGCAGGGCATCCGAGCAGTACTTCGGGGTCTCCATGGTTGGATAGCTCTACAAATACAAGCCATAATCAGCCATAGCAGTAAGAGATGCAGAAAAAGTTCAGCGGCATATTGCATGAAAAAAATCAAATGTAAAGGCATATGCAGAAAAATCCTGTTCGTAAGAGACAGAGTGCAAGAGCCAGTAGTAAATGTAGAAAAAAAATCTACTGAGGAAAATCTGCCATGCAAAACAGAAGAGAAATCTGTCATCTTGTTGCAATACAGAAAAAGAACTGCAAGGAAAATCTGTGGCAATACAGAGAGCAAGGCAAAAAAAAAAATCTGCTGAAAAAGAGAGAGAAAATCTACAAAATAGCATAAATGCAGAGAAAATTTATAATACAACACATAATCTGCAAAAGCTAGCAAGGATAACAGAAATAGTTTGATAAATCCAACGGAGTATTAGCTATGCAGAGGATCATGCAAAAGACATCTGCTATGAGGGAATAGCAAAATCTGCATGAAACAAAACAAAAAATGATAGTAAGCCATACCATGATGCGTCCGTGCTCAGAGAAACAAAGTTGCAGAATCAAAATCAAGAGCTGCTGTGCTTTTTCTTCACGAGAGGCGGCGGCCTTTCTCGTAAAAAAACGAGACTTTTATAAGGAAGTAGAAGGGATTTGTATCAGGAAAGGAAACAAAAATCGCCATTTCTGGGGACGCACCTATATAGCGTAGGAAACTACCGCACCTAGGCGGCGCACATAAGTGGCGCCCATAAAGATAGAAAAATTCAGCAACATCAGTTCAGATGTCTACCTCGCCAAAATCGACGCCATTTGCTTAATCCAGCATGGGGGTACCTATTTGCATACAACCTGCACTTACAAAAAACCCCGAAGGGCACATCGCAAAATCCGGGGATATCTTATACATTTTCAAAAATGTAATGCAGTGTTTTTACAGAATCATCAGCAAAATACAAGAAAAAGATTAGTCCTCCTCTGAGTCTTCCTCATCAGACACCGCCTTTTGAAAGTACTCAACCAAGGTTCTGTTGCCTCCTCGAGTGAGTCGGCGCGACCACTGAGCAGCAGCGACAGCCTGAGAACGAGGAGCAGAGTTGAGAACCGCCTGGGTGACCTCGGTGTCTGAATAGTCCTCCTCAGACGCCTCCATGTTGAAGTCCCCGCTGGTATCTACATTCGCTCTCTCGGCCGGGAAATCTTGCTGCAAAAGCAAACTTGTGTTAGAAATGAGAATTTTAAAAGATGGCAGCAGAAGCAAAAAAAGGAAGCATACCCTGATAATGTTGCGCCAGCACAGTTCCTGCAAAATAGCAGAAGCATCAGTTATAGTTCAGAAGGCAGTTTGCAAAATGAATCTTACCCGTTTTCAGCGGATGTCAGCATAGAAGGCTCCAGATTGCTCCTAGAAGCCCTGTGCATTAAAGCAAATATCAGATTATCATAGTTCATGCAAAGGCAATAAAAAGCAGAAATAGAAATTCTGTACCTGAGCCCAGCTAGACGCATACCACATCCCACGCTGGCTATCCCATACAGCCTCCTCAAACAGGTACGGCTTCCCTGCACGTCGGTACCAAGCAAGGTAGTCTGTATAGTTGACTTCTCGAAGGACGTGCCTGTCCTGAGAAGCCACAGCAGCAGCATGCCGGCGCCTAGCAGCCGAACGAGTCATGGCCGAGCGGTCCATGTCAGCAAGAAGGAGGGGTAGGAATGCAGAATACATCAGAGAACTGATGCCGCACACGCCCCGGGTGGTAGAGGGCCGACTTCTTCATGCAATAGAATCCCACCTGTTTATCCCTTAGAACGCGGCCAGAGTTCAAGGGAGCCCAGTCGAAGCCATCATACCGAGCAAATGGGCGTAGGTGGACCTGTTACAGAAACAGAAGCTGTAAGCAAAGGAAATACAACAGGCATGCAAAGTTAAAAAGTAGAGGAGACTTACATCCTCAAGTTCTATCAAGTCCAGCAGATACCGGTAGGACTCATAGCTAAACACCCCAGCAACGGCCCGGTGGTCAGGCTCGACCCACTGGCGGGGAAGAGGTAGGAGCTCGTCCCGCAGGCAGCCAAAGCAATGCCCCCTGGTGATGTGCTCCATGATCCAATACTGTAAATGCAAGCAAGGCAGTTTATCAAATGTAAAGCATAAAAGTTCATTTTCAGCAAAGTAACAAAAGCAAATACTTACAGTCAGCAGAGGGTACAGCCCCACGTAAGAGCGGCGCCCAAGCTTGACCACACTGTCGAGCCCACAGACCAGCCAAGTGTAACTAGCACCAGCCCAGTCATAGTGATCCAGGTGCTCCAGGTTGGTCAGATACGCAATCCAGTCAACATGGATACAGTAGGCCGACGAATCGCAGAAGATCAAGGCCAGCAGCTCCAGCAGAAAATGCCTTAGTACAAAATCTGCTTCCTCACTGCCAGGCTCGGGGTTGGGCCAGAACTTGTCCCATTCCCTTAACCACCCCACTGTGATCATATGCTTCCCCCTAGGCGGCCTAGGGGGGACACGGCCAAGATGTGCATGCGCAAGGTGGAAGCCGTGGGTGGTCTCGCCAATAATAGGCTTGTCACCAAAAGGAAGGCCCGTTAGCAGAGCCCATTGATCAGGCAAAACAGTCAGCTCGCCGAAGGGAAAGTGGAAAGAATGTGTCTCGAACCTCCACCTTTCTACCATGGCTCGGAAGAAGTTGTAGTGGCCATGGATGATTGGAAGGCGCAGCAAACCACCAAATGGAGACTGGTGATGGAGAAAGTCCTGTAGAAACTCCGACAGACGGTGGAAGTGCTCGAGCATCGGACCCCAGTGGCACCGCATGATCCGGTTTGTATCCCCCTCCTGAAATATGAAGCACATATTTAGAGCCGGGTCAGAAGCAAAAGCGCAAAAAGCAGAAAGCAATTTAAAGTACATCAAAGCAGAGAAATTACCTCAAACTTGGGGCTCTCGCAGATGTGGCGGTCGCTCAATAATCGCCCCCCGAAGTTTCCAGACTCCTGAAAACGCAATTGTCAGCAAATGCTGGATTTGAATATTCATCTTCTATTCAGTTCGAGCTTTCCTCAGCAGGGATAGCAGGCATCGAACTACCGGAGGCCTTCGACCTCGAAGAACTGCCCCCTCGTCCGGAACGGGAATTAGAAGGCATGTCCCCCGAAAATTGTGGAGTCCCCGCCTCGGGAACTGAATCATCCTGCAGAAAGAAAGTCAAACAGCAGCAACAAGCGCGATAAGATGCAAAGCGTCAAAATCAGAATGTGGCATTACAGTCATTGGCAACATGGCAAAGTGTTGGGCATTTTAGCAAAAGCAATAGCATATCAGTATTTGCTGGTTATGAAAACTATCAAGCAGTTCAATGCAGAACAATCAACCATAAAATCAGAGAAATGCAGTAGTGTGGTATAAACACAGCAATGGCAATATTCGCCCAAACCAGTGAGCCTTCACGACCAGCTCATCAGCCCCCACCGTGCGGAACAGTCCGCCGGAGCATCGCCGGCAGCCAGTCAGCGTCGCCAGCAGCCCGCGCTTCCCTTGGCATGCCTGCACTCCCAAATCTGAGAGCCACCAGCCCGCGAGAGTCCTAGCCGCAACTTCCTGCCACTGCAACTGCAGCCCGAGCCTTGCCAGTCCGCCACCGCAACCCGCGCGGAACGGGCCTGCCGCTCCAGGTCCGCCGAGGACCTCCAACCGTCGACCACCCGCAACAAAGAGCAGAGCATACAAAAAAAAGGGAGAGGAATCGGAACTTACCCTCACCGGCGAGCCGCGGTCTAGCCAGTCCTGGAGAGTCTGATCCATGCCACTGCCACCTGTCGCCGCTGGACCCCGCACCACGCCGACGCGCACCAGCCACGAGCACTCCCTCAGCACACTCCTCGCGCACCACCGCTGCAAGGATAGGAAGTGGGCGCCGCCGCTGCAAGAGGAGAGGAGGAGGAAGACGCTGCCCTTTCGCGTGAAGAGAGAAAGAGGATGAAGAAGAGGAAGAGGCGTGGGTTTGTCTTGTTGGAGAAAGAAAAATTTTTCCTTCGTAAGGCTTATACATGACGCCTTGGAAAAAAAAATGCATCTACAGCATGCAACTCTTTGCACTGCCAGACAGTTCCAAGCAGCAACAAGGAAAATTTTGACAGTTGGCCAGTGGGGCCCGCACGAGAAATAAGTCAGAGTGCAAAATGCAAAATGACCGTGACAATTGCGTTCCAGCCCTTGTCATCTCATAGCACAAGCATCAAGTGCAGAATATGCAGTATCCAGCACATGGCTCACAAAATGCACCATGTTGGGTAATTTGTCGAAAACCCCCTACCTTTTGAAAAATTGCAAATCAGTCCCAAAAGGATGTGGGAAGTTTGTTTCAGAGCGGACATTTGACGACAGACAGCAGAATCTCAAATGTCACCGCACAGTCGCAGTACAGCAATCAAAAGCAATTTGTTTGGGTAATTTGCAATAAAGCCCAAAAGTTGTGGATATTTGTACATAAGTCCTCACCTTTGCAAGCAATTTGAAGAACAGCAGCAAACAAGAAATCCGAGCATACATCTCGACAGGAGTGCCAGTCTCCGCACTGCAACCTCGGCAAACAGCATATAGCAGTTCCTTCCAGGGGAATAATCTTAGGGTTATCGCTTTGTTTTCCGGGATCTCATCCTGAACGGATGAGACCCTTCTGGCCCCTTGGGATTTCCGCGGGTGCGGAATCCAGCATGCTTGACTTTGACCGGGCAGTCATTGTCGTTTGCCCCTTTGGATTTCCACAGGTGCGGAATCCAACTTGCTTGACTTTGACCGGGCGATCATTGTCCTTTGCCCCTTTGGATTTTCGCGGGCACGGAATCCAGCTTGCTTGACTTTGGTCAGGCGGTCATTGTCGTTTGCCCCTTTGGATTTCAGCGGGCGCGGAATCCAGCTTGCTTGACTTTGACCGAGCGGTCATTGTCGTTTGCCCCTTTGGATTTCCGGGGTTGCGGAATCCAGCTTGCTTGACTTTGACCGGGCGGTCATTGTCGTTTGCCCCTTTGGATTTCCGCGGGCGCGGAATCCAGCTTGCTTGACTTTGACCGGGAGGTCATTGTCGTTTGCCCCTTTGGATTTCCGCAAGCGCGAAATCCAGCTTGCTTGACTTTGACCGGGTGGTCATTGTCCTTTGCCCCTTTGGATTTCCACGGGCGTGGAATCCAGCTTGCTTGACTTTGACCGGGCGGTCATTGTCATTTGCCCCTTTGGATTTCCGCAGGCGCGGAATCCAGCTTGCTTGATCTTGACCGGGCGGTCAAGGTCCTTTGCCCTTTTGGATTTCCGCAGGCGCGGAATCCAGCTTGCTGATCTTGACCAGGCGGTCAAGGTCATGTGCCCCCTTTTGGATTCTTGCGGGCGCGAAATCCAGCTTCTTGGCTTTGACCGGGCAGTCAAATGTCTTTTGCCTTTCCTAGGCTTTCCTTGGCTTTAACTGGGCAGTTAAAGTCCTTGGTTTCTCGGATTTCCTAGGGCAGGAAATCCCGTGGCTCGACCTTTTGACCCGATGATCAAGGTCCTAGCCCCTTTCTCGGATTTCCTAGGGCAGGAAATCCCATGGCTCGACTTGTTGACCTGATGGTCAAGGTCCCAGCCCCCTTTCCTGATGGTCAAGGTTCCAGCCCTTTCCTCGGATTTCCCCGGGCAGGAAATCCAGTTGCTTGACCCTCTGACCGGGCGGTCAAGGTCCTTTTTCTTTTCTCTTCTGGATTTTCGCGGGTGCGGAATCTAGTTGTTGGACCCTCTGGCCGGGCGGTCGAGGCCCTTTTGTTTTTCCCTTTTGAGTTTTCGCTGGCACGAAATCTCTTTGTTCGCCCTTGGTCCGTGCGGGCCGGGCCTTGCTTTGCTTGACAAATTTTCTATTTATCATGCCCCCCTTTCCTTTTCTTGGGCTGGTACCCCCAACTACTCGATTGACAACCGTCACGCAGTCAGGCATCCGGGTTGACAAGGCTTGTTTAGCTTGTCATATCCCGTCTCTTTGGTTGATAACCTCATAATCCGGCTGATGAGTCTGACAACTTATCATTTTTTTGCCAGTGCTTCTATTTGTGTTTTTCAGCATTAGCATTGGTTTCGCATCGGCTTCCAACATCGGCTCTTGCATTGGCATTTTGCATTAGCATTGCATCCCCAGCATTTAGACCAGTAGGTGCACGCATTTTGCATTTGCATTTGCATTTGGCAACAAGTCATGACTTTCAATGCATCCACTGGATAAGTGACTTATCGCTTACAACAAACACCATACTTCTGTGACCTCAAAATGGGGGTATCTTGTCAACCCTAAGCATCGGTCTTGGTTCCCTTCGTCCCTCGACCTCGCTCAGGGAGGGGCATCTGTAGACACCCCGATTTTGAGGTGACTCATTGATAAGGCTCCAGATGTTGC
>JAMKQA010011439.1:0-11260 GCA_024699735.1 Posidonia australis
GGGGCTTATGCTAAAGTTTTAAACACTGAAAACATTATTTCAAAAGTCCAGGGGAAAACATATAATATTTTCAGTTAAAACTATATTCGAAACATTTTCAGAAAAAATGACAAGAGGACCTATATGCAATAAAAGGACCTAAACATAATTCTGAAAGGATCTAAATGCAATGAAAATAAAGTTTCTGTATTTTACTTAAAAAAACAAAAGTTTTTTATTTTATTCTAGATTTAAAGAACTCGACGACCGCCGGCGACGGAGCTCGCCGCCGGCAACCATCAAGGAAGACCAGAAAGCGCCTTCCGATGGCCCGATCTCAGATCAGACCATCGGGGAGGCAAGAAGAGGGAAGGAGGAGCACATCCAACGGAGTGGATGTGCTCCCGAAAGGTGGGATCATTCCCCCCACCTCGCTCGCCGTTGACGATCTACGGCGACGGCCTGGAGGTAGTGGGAGGCTCTGGAAGACTCGACTCGGGCGTGGCTTAGGTCCCGGAGGTTCGTGGCTTGAGGATCGGGCGATTTCGGGGTGCTCCGCAGCGGCGTGAGAGTTGGAGGCGTCGGACGGCCGTCGCCGCGGTCTTCTCCTGCGAAGGACTTGGCTGCGGCGTTCGAGTGGCCGTGGCGTGGTTCTGAAGGCACAGGCGTGCTCGCGGATGTCTGGGGATCGTGCTGGAGCGACGAAGGTTGGAGGAGAGGCTCTGGAGCGTCGGAGATGGCGCAGGCCACTCGGAACTCGTCGTCTTCTCCGGCGACGGCGGGTTCCAAGGACGATTCCGGCGATCCTCGTGGAGAACTTCTAGAGCGACGGGAAGGCTTTGGCAGGGCACAGAGAGCATCGGGATGTCCAGAGGAAGATGCGAAAGGCCATGGGGATCCAGGATACTCCCTAGATTGCCCCCCACCTTCGCCGCCGGAATTGGCGACGGCGGGGCTCGGTGGGGCGTCGTGAGCCAAGGGATCACTCTGGATCCCTTGGAAACACTCCAGAAAAGGGAAGGAGGAGTAGGAGGAGCTAATGCATGCATTTAGGAAGGATCGGAGGGCGTACTTGGCTGGTG
Organism: Posidonia australis; assembly: GCA_024699735.1. Classification (NCBI taxonomy): domain Eukaryota; kingdom Viridiplantae; phylum Streptophyta; class Magnoliopsida; order Alismatales; family Posidoniaceae; genus Posidonia; species Posidonia australis. Next base: position 1,062 of record JAMKQA010011439.1, read on the forward strand.
GTTGTCGCTGGAGCTCCGCGGTGGCCCTGGCTTGCTGCTCCGCTCCTTCTCGCTCGCAACTCTCTGGTTTTCCTCCTCTCGCTCTCAGTTCTCTCTTCTGGCAGAAGGGGAGTGAAAAAATCTGATGGTGAGAAAAAAGCCCCATGAAATCTCTGCGTGGCCTCCCTTTTATAGGCGCCGGAACCCATCGTTAACCACTACAACAGCCTCGAACTAACATAACAACCCACTTCACCTCGCAACTGAAACAACCGCTTCCCCTAACGAACCAGCAAGAGTCCAACTACTGTCCCCCAGCTGCCTCCCTGGTCGCCGACAGCCAACAACGGCGTTCTTGGCCTCGCCGGCGGATATCCGACGGCCTGAACCACTTTACCCAGTGAGGGGGCCCTTGGGGCTTGACCTGGTTGGTGAATCAGGAGCCCAAATCATGGCTGGCTGAGCTCAATTGGCTGAAGAAATGGGTTCAGTAAAAAATGCATGAGGATGGTTGAAGAAAGATGAAATAATTTGGCATGAACTTTAGTCAATTTTGAAAAATGCAATATTGCTTGAATTTAATGAAATTGAGTGAATGGGCTTGGTTTAGGGAATGTAGGTTGAGCAATTTTGACATCCAGGGTTCAAGGCGGACTTAAACGGGCTTAGTGGGCCTGAACGGGCTTCATAGGCCTTGTGGACCCACATGGGCCCGATTAAGCCCAAACTGGTTGGATGAGCTTAAAAGGTGTTGAAATAGGCCTAAATAGGTTTAATGGGCCTGAGTGGACTCAAATTGGGTTCAGTGGATCTATGTGGGTCTTGTGGGCCCACATGGGCTCGATTAGGGCTGAATGGGTCCAAAAGGGCTAAATGGACTCAAAAGGCTTTCATGATCTCAAATAGGCTTGAGAAGGTGTTATGGACACAAATAGGCTCATATAGGGTTTGATGGGCCTAAATGGGCCTTCATGGGCCCAATTGGGTCTCCATGAATCAAATGGCCTAGGTTAAGGGGTTCGAGCTCAGCCACCAAACCTAACGTGCAAAATTGGTAAATTTGGGGTGTCTACACTACCGAAGAACAAGCAGCAACTTAGAACAGCCGAGAGTGAACCAAGTCCCTGCCGGTGTACAGGAGGTGGCTCAAAAAGGTTGAGAGTGAACTGAGTCATTGCTGGTGTACAGGTAGTGGCTCAAGAACCACTGAGAGTGAACAGAGTCGCTATTGGTGAACTGGCAGGGGCATGAAACCACCGAGTGCAAATAGAGTCGTTGTTGGTATACATGCGGTGGCTCAAAACCGCTGAGAGTAAACCTAGTTGCTGTCAGTGGACAAGCAGCCGCTCCGAACCGGCAAGAGTAAATCGAGTCGCTGCCAGCATACAGGCAACGGCTCGGAACCACTGAGAGTGAACCGAGTCGCTGCTGGTTTACAGGTAGAGGCTCAGAACCATCGAGAGAGAACCAAGTCGCTGTCAACGTACAGACAATGGCTCGGAATCGTCAAGAGTTAACCAAGTCACTTCCACTCTACAGGCAACGGCTCGGAATCGTCGAGAGTCAACCGAGTCACTTCCGGCCTACAGGAAATGGCTCGGAATCGTTAGGAGTGAACTGAGTCACTACCGGTGAACAAAATGTAGCTTAGAAACGCTGAGAGTGAACCGAGTCGCTACCGATGTATAGGCAGTGACTCGAAACCGTCGAGAGTGAATCGTGTCGCTGTCGGTTTACAGGTAGTGGCTCGGAACCGTCAAGAGTGAACCGAGTTGTTGTCGGCATACAAGCAACGACTCAAAATTGTCTAGAGTGAACCGAGTCACTAATGGTGAACAGGTTGCAGCTTAGAACCATCGAGAGTGGACCGAGTCGCAGCCGGTGTACAGGTAGTGGTTGGGAACTGTTGAGAGTGAACTGAGTCAATGCCGATATACCGATAGCAGCTCAAAACCCCCAGAGTGAACCGATACGTTGCTAGTTTACATGCAACGATTCAAAACCACTATGAGTGAACCGAGTCGCTACCGGTGCACAGGTAGTGGCTCGCAACCACAGAGAGTTAACTGAGTCATTGTCGGTGTAGAGGCGGTGGCTCGGAACTGCCAAGAGCAAACCCAGTTGATGCCGGTGTAGAAGCAGCGACTCGGAACTACTGAGAGTGAATCGAGTCACTGCTGGAGTACAAGTACCAACTTGGAACCACTGAGAGTCAACCGAGTTGCTATCGATTTACAAGTAGGGGCTCGAAACCATCGTGAGTGAACCGAGTTGCTGCTAGCGTACGGGCAATAGCTCAGAATCGCCGAGAGTGAACCGAGTCACTGCCAGTGAACTGGTTGTAGCTTAGAACCATTGAGAGTGAACCAAGTCACTGCCAGTGTACAGGCAGTGGCTCCGAACCATCATGAGTGAACCGAGTCATTGTCAGCATACATGTAGTGGCTTGGAACCACCGTGAGTGAATCGAATCGCTGTCGGTGTATAGGTAGTGGCTCGAAACCGCCGAGAGTAAGCCAAGTTGCTGCTGGTGTACTGGCCACAGCACGAAACAGCTAAGAGTGAACCGAGTCACTGCCGGTGTACAAGAAACGGCTTGGAACAACTGAGAGTGAACCGAGTCGTTGCCGATGTACAGGCAGTGGCTCGGAACCGTAGAGAGTGAACCGAGTCACTGCCAGTGTACAGGCAATGGCTTAGAACCACTGAGAGTGAACCGAGTCACTGTCGGTAAACATTTAGTGGCTCGGAACCGCCATGAGTAAACTGAGTTGCAGTCGGTGTATTGGCCACAGCACGAAACAACTAAGAGTGAACCGAGTCACTACCGATGTACAAGAAACGGCTTGGAACCACTCAGAGTGAACCGAGTCGTTGCCGATGTACAGGCGGTGGCTCAGAACCGTAGAGAGCGAACCTAGTTTTTGTTGGTGTATAGGTAGCGGCTCAAAACCGCCGAGAGTAAACCCAATAGCTGCCGGTGTACAGGTTGTGGCACGAAACAGCAGAGAGTGAACTGAGTTGCTATCGGTGTAAACCGCCGAGTGTGAATCGAGTCGCTGTCGGTGTACAAGCAATGGCTCGAAACCACTGGGAGTGAACCGAGTCACTGTCGGTTTACAGGTAGTGGCTCGCAACCACTAAGAGTTTACCGTGTCACTACCGGCGTACAGGTAACGGCTCGGAATTGTCGACAGTGAACCGTGTCACTGCTGGTGAACAGGCTGTAGCATAGAACCGTCGAGAGTGAATCGAGTCATTACTGGCGTACAGGCAGTGGCTCAGAACCGCCGAGAGCGAACCTAGTTGATGCTGGTGTACAGGAAGAGGCTCGGAACCATTGAGAGTGAACAGAGTCATAGCTGGTGTACTGGCAATGGCTCGGAGCCACTGAGAGTGAACCGAGTCGCTGCCTGTGTGTAGGTAGTGGCTCGGAACCACCATTAGTGAACCGAGTCGCTACCGGCGTACAAGCAACTGCTCGGAATTGTCAAGAGTGAGCCGAGTCACTGCCAATGAACAGGCAGCGGCTTAGAACATCCGAGAGTGAATTGAGTCCCTACCGGTGTACAAGCAGTGGCTTAGAACCATCGAGAGTGGACTGAGCCATTGCCGGTGTACATGTAGTGGCTAGGAACCACCGAGAGTGAACCGAGTCGCTACCGGTGAACAGGCTATGGCTCGAAACCACCGAGTGCCAATAGAGTCACTACTGGTGTACTCGTAGTGGCTCGGAACTACCGAGAGTGAATTGAGTCACTGCCAATGTACAGGCAGCGGCTTGGAACCACCGAGAGTAAACCGAGTCGCTGCTAGTGTACTAGAAGCGGCTCGGAACAACTGAGAGTGAACCATGTTGCTGTCGGTGTACACGCAGCGGATCAGAACCGTAGAGAGTGAACCAAGTCGCTGTCGGTGTACAGGTAGTCGCTCAAAAAGCTAAGAGTGAACCGAACTACAAAGTGTGAACCAAGTTGCTGCTACTGTACAAGCATTGGCTCGGAACCACCATGAGTGGACTTAGTCACTGTCAGTGCACAGGCTGCGGCTCAAAACTACCGAGAGTGAACCGTGTCGCTGCTAGTGTACAGGCAGTGGTTTAAAATTGCTGAGAGTGAACCAAGTTGCTTCCAAAGTACAGGCAATGGCTCGGAACTGTCGATAGTGAACCGAGTCGTTACCGATGTATAGGCAGTGGCTAACAACCGCTGAGAGTGAACCGAGTCACTATTAATGTACTAGCAGTGGCTTGGAACTGCCAAGAGTGAACTGAGTCATTGCCGGTGTACAAGTAGTGGCTCGGAACCACTAGGTGTGAACTGTGTAGCAACCAGTGTACAAGAAGTGGCTCGGAACCGCCAAGAGTGAATCGAGTCGCTGCCAGTGTACATGCAACGGCTCGGAACCGCTGAGAGTGAACCGAGTTGCTACCGGTTTACAGGTAGAGGCTTGGAACCGTCGAGAGTGAACCGAGTCTCTGTCGACGTACAGGCAACGGCTTGCAATCGTCGAGAGTGAACCGAGTCGCTGTCGGTGTACAGGCAACGACTTGGAACAGCTGAGAGTGAATTGAGTCGCTGCCGGTTTATAGGTAGAGGCACAGAACCACCGAGAGTGAACCGAGTCGCTGCAAGGGTATAGGCAACGGCATGGAAACGTCGAGAGTGAACCGAGTCACTACCGATGAACATGCTGCAACTTAGAAACGCTGAGAGTGAATAGAGTCATTGCTGGCGTAGAGGCAGTGGCTCGGAACGGCCGATAGCGAACCTACATGCTGCCGGTGTACAGGCAACGGCTCGGAACCGCCGAGAGTGAATCGAGTGGCAGTTGGTGAACTGGCAATGACTCAGAACCGCTGAGAGTGAACCGAGTCACTACCGGTGTATAGGTAGTGCCTCAAAACCACCATGAGTGAACCGAGTCGCTACCGGTGAACTGGCAGGGGCATGAAACCGTCGAGCGTGAATAGAGTCGTTATTGGTGTACAGGCGATGGCTCGGAACCACCGAGTGCGAACTTAGACACTGACGATGTACAAGCAGTGGCCCGGAACCGCCATGAGTGAATCGAGTCATTGCCTGTGTGCAGGCAACGGCTCGGAACTGCCGGGAGTGAACTAAGTCACTGCCGGTGAATAGGCCGCAACTTAGAACCACTGAGAGTGAACTGAGTCGCCGTCGGTGTACAGGCAGTGGCTCGAAACCGTAGAGAGTGAACCGAGTCGTTGCCGGTGTACAGGTAGTGGCTCGGAACTGCCGAGAGTAAACCGAGTAGCTGCCAGTGTACTCGTTGTGGCACGAAATAGCAGAGAGTGAATTGAGTCGCTGCCGGTGTACAAGAAGCAGCTCGGTACCGCCGAGAGTGAACCGAGTCATTGCTGGTGTACAGGCGGTGGCTCGGAAACGCCGAGAGCAAAGCTAATTGTTGTCGGTGTACAGGCAGCAGCTTGGAACCGTCGAGAGTGAATCGAGTTGCTGCCGGTGTACAAGCAATGGCTCGAAACCACTGAGAGTGAACCGAGTCACTGTCGATTTACAAGTAGTGGCTCGCAACTACTGAGTGTTTACCGTGTCACTACTGCCGTATAGGTAATGGCTCGGAATTGTCAAGAGTGAACCGAGTCACTGCTGGTGAACAGGCTGCAGCTTAGAACAACCGAGAGTGAATCGAGTCATTGCCGGCGTACAAGCAGTGGCTCGGAACCTCTGAGAGCGAACCTAGTTGCTGCTAGTGTACAGGAAGCAGCTCGGAACCATTGAGAGTGAACCGAGTCATAGCTGGTGTACTGGCAATGGCTCGGAGCCGCTGAGAGTGAACCGAGTCACTGCCTGTGTGTAGGTAATGGCTCGGAACCACCATTAGTGAACAGAGTCGCTACCGACGTACAAGCAACTGCTCGGAATTGTCAAGAGTGAGCCGAGTCACTGCCAATGAACAAGCAGTAGCTTAGAACATCCGAGAGTGAACTGAGTCCCTACCGGTGTACAGGCAGTGGCTCAGAACCATCGAGAGTGAACTGAGCCATTATCGGTGTACATGTAGTGGCTAGGAACCACCGAGAGTGAACCGAGTTGCTACCGATGAACATGCTGTGGCTCGAAACCGTCGAGTGCGAATAGAGTCACTGTCGGTGTACTGGTAGTGGCTCGGAACTGTCGAGAGTGAACTGAGTCACTGCCAACGTACAGGCAGCAGCTCAGAACCACCGAGAGTAAACCGAGTCGCTGCTAGTGTACTAGAAGCGGCTCGGAACCGCTGAGAGTGAACCAAGTTGTTGTCGGTGTACATGCAGCGGATCAGAACCGTAGAGAGTGAACCAAGTCGCTACCGGTGTACAGGTAGTGGCTCGAAAAGCTAAGAGTGAACCGAACTACATAGTGTGAACCAAGTTGCTGCTACTGTACAAGCATTGGCTCGGAACCGCCAAGAGTGGACTTAGTCACTGCCAGTGCACAGGCTGCGGCTCAAAACTACCGAGAGTGAAACGTGTCACTACTAATGTACCGGTAGTGGTTTAAAACTGCTGAGAGTGAACCAAGTTGCTTCCAAAGTACAGGCAATGGCTCGGAACCGTCGAGAGTGAACCGAGTTGTTACCGATGTACAGGCAGTGGCTAGGAACCGCCGAGAGTGAACCGAGTCACTATTGATGTACAGGTTGTGGCTTGGAACTGCCAAGAGTGAACCAAGTCATTTCCGGTGTACAGGTAGTGGCTCAGAACCACTAGGTGTGAACTGTGTAGCAACTGGTGTACAAGCAGTGGCTTGGAACCACCACGAGTGAACTGAGTCGCTGTCGGTGTACAGGCAGTGGCTCGGAACCGCCTTAAATCCACTTAAACACCTAATCAAAACCAAAACCAAGTAAAATCCACTTAAATCATCAAAAAACATAAATTAATTAAGTAAAAACTTTTAATCCAAACCAAAACCAAGTAAAGTCCACTTAAACATTGAAAATTCAAATTAATTAAGATAAAACATTCAATTAAAACCAAAATCAAGTACCACTGGCAAAGGAATTCCCAGAGGAATTCAATGAATCCCAGTTGACCCACAAAACCTAGAGGAATTCCCTTGCGAAAAAACCTCGATTCAAAGCCTCCTCCTCTAATCCCTTTTGCAACCCAAAGCCACCAACCACTGTCGATAGTGCTACCACTTGGAGCCTCGCCATCAAGCTTCGCCAGGAGAGACAGCAACTTTAAACTAAGTAATCCTCCCTTTCTAGTTTGAATCTTTTTCATTTAGCCTGTTAGGTCCGGTCGAGCCCTTCGGGTGAGTTTCGTCAAGTTTCTCACCCCAACATGCCATCTTCATCTCCTCCGGTGGTGGGTTCACCACCACTGGCAAGGCTTATGGCCTCTGGAGTTGGGGTGAGGCCCTTAGGGCCTCCCCTCCCTTTTCAATTTCCTCCTCCTTGAGCCTCCACTGCTCAGGAGAGGCTTCCCTAGCCTCCTGTGCTCGGAGAATGTCGCTATCGTCCGTTGCCACCGATTCTTACTGCGGAAGCCACTAAAGGTCTCCGGTGACACCTGCTTCAAGCCACTGCCTCAGGGAGCTCTGCTGCACCTCCACGGATCCTGCCACATTGCCACGCCACCTTCATAGCCATCAGAGTGGCGTCCCCACCTCTACCTTGTCTATCGTCGGCACAAGAGATGGGTGGACCAACCCAGATGTCCCCGACCCTCATTGGCACCTTCAAAGCATCCACCGTGCCTCGCCGATGCTTCCCTGCTCACCACCACGCCATCCCAGCAGTAGCACCTCCACCAGCCACCTTGACATCATCTTCTCTGGCGTTAATAGCCCCTCGCCAAAGCACATGGTGGGAGGAGCACTCCAGCCCTCTTTAGCCTTGCTTGACACCCTAGGAATGATCATCGTGCAGCCCTTCAGCTTTTCCGACCATCGCCTGTGCCTCTCTACCTTCGTACCTCTACCAATGCCTCGCCAGACCCCTTATCAGAGATGGAGCGCTGATGATCTTCAAAGGGCAGTGATTTAGTTTAGAGGTCCTTTAGTTTTAGTTGATCACACTTAGGTACATAGGTTATTATGTTTAAGTCTTGGTTTTTTGTGTTTGAGCCCCTGTGGTTGCAAATAAGTTTTATTTCTTTTGTTATTTTTGTAAAAATTGCATATGGTCCCTTGCATGTTTTATTTTTTTTTATGATCAGTTCAATAATGTTTATTTCTTCACATTTAAGCCCCTACAATCATGTTTTCCTTGCAATTACGTCCTAAAATTTTGTATTTTTCCCCAAAGCTTTTTAAAATGAACATTCTTTGTGAGATTTGCATTCAGAACCTTAAACGATTTTGTAATTACACTGAACATTATAAGAATTCAATTTTCATTACATTTAAATCTTGAAATTTTGCATGTAAACCCTTCAATTCATAAAATACAATTATTGAGTAAAGAAAATTTACATCCAACCCATGGGTTAGTTTTAAATTCATTAATTAGGGTTTTAACACACTTTTTTGGTATTTTTCACCTTTTTTATCACATGTGTATTTGTAATTTATCACCTAAATCAAGTTTTCATTTAAAAATCGTGTTTGCAATGTAAAAGGATTTCTGATTTTACATTTTGGTCACATTTGCACATCTTATGTAAATATTGCACATTAAATCCTAAACTTTCATAAAATTAGTAAAATACAATTTTCACATATCTCACACAATAATACCACATCATTTTCTTCTAAAACATCACCATTTCATGTGATTTTCCTTATCGTTTCATGTTTTGTTATTCTATCATTTCTTGTGGATTTCTTTGCAGTTTTCACAAACATCTTGCACATCCGTGACTTGGCATTCATATTAGCATAATTTAGAGTAGAATCTAGGCTTAGCAAGCATTCATTTACATTCATCCTTTAGCAAGCGAATCAGACTAGGAAGATCGAATTTGTTGGGCACATGGGGGTGCCTAATACCCACCACGTGCGTAATAGGAATCCTTACCTTTTCTCTGGTTTATAGACATTTAGCCTTTCCACGTGTATCACATGAAGTCATCTGTGTTTGTGGTTTTCCTCATCTTTCCTTAAAAGGACTAGGTGGCGACTCTAGTTTTGTTTTATCTTATCTTGCACCTTCGCCTTCAAGCATGGCTGCGGCCTCCTCCTCTAGCGCCCTCCACACCAAATTCCCTGGTAGGCATGGTCACGAAACTAGTGATTCCACTTGGGATACCAGATTCCAGGTTTCAGGTTAGTCACTTTTAGCTTGCTTGTTCTTTATTTTTGAAGCTTTGGCTTCACATATTTGCTTATTTGCCTTTCTTGTGCTTGTTTGCTTATTTAGCATGTCTTCCACACTTTCTTTTACACATTTGCTCTCTCACTGCACTAGCATGCCATATGTCTTGCCTTATGATTTGATGGATAATTCCTTTTCACAATCATGATGCCATAATACTCGCACATGTCATGATCATGCCTTTTGCTTGATGTTTGCTTGCTTGTTTACCTTACTTATGTGTTTTCTTCCCTTTTCACATTTGACATGACTAGGAGAGTAGAGACATCTTTGCTTTCCCCTTCTGGTTTAAAAATAAAACACACAAACTCATGGAAACAATTAATAAGGCAAAACAAAAGACCAATTCAAACTCTTTTCCCCTCTGGTTAATAAAACACAAGTAAATGACACAAAAGCATATTGCATGATTGATCATATAGGGCATGCATCTTCACCTCTGAGTCTACCTGTAGTTTGCAGAGGATAATTTTGGTAGCCCGTTCTATAGATTTGGTGTAGGGCATGTTACTAGTTTGTTCTCCCTTGTTCGGGGTCGTGTCGGTGTTAGTGGAGGGTATAAATCCATGCTACTGTACGAGAGGAGGCCACCAACGCACCACCCATTCACTACCTACGCTTTGGTCAACATATAGAGGGGGGACCTTACTATCTAGCCTGAGTCGGAAACCCATTCATCCATGTGTGATCCTTGTGTAGACAGCCTAGTAGGACACACTAGATGGGTGAGAGAGAGCATAATAGACGCATCCATGTGCATGAATACCATTTGTAGACACCCCAATTTTCCTATTTTTGCAGGACGAGGGTCTGGTGGCTGAGCTCAAACCCCTTAACCTAGGCCATTTGATTCATGGAGACCCAATTGGGCCCATGAAGGCCCACTTAGGCCCGTTAAGCCCTAATTGAGCTCACTTGGGCCCATCAAACTTAATTAG
>JAMKQA010011443.1:0-12552 GCA_024699735.1 Posidonia australis
TATTCATAACTGTTTCATTTAGTATTAATGTTTCGTAACAAATCTCTTGTTTTTCCTTTAAATACCGATTTCTAAATCGTAACACGAAACTGTTTCAAAAACGTAAAACTGATCTTTTGCAACATATATGGAGGGATAAATATTGGTTTCTAAATCGTAACACGAAACTGTTTCAAGATCATGCTACTGATTTTAAAAATATATAACATTGTTCGATAATATAGAACAATAACGAAATAGTAATCGTACCAATAAAAATATGTACTGAATCAAATCGTAAAACAAAAGTATTACTAACAATTCAAATTTGATTATAAAATTATGGAATGATAAAATCGTAATACGATTCATTAGTACTAAATAGAAAGTAAAAAAAAACTAAATTAATATTTAAAATTTAATATAAAAAAATTATCATATTCATCTGTTTAAATAAAAATAATACAAAAAATAAAACTTAAAAAATATAAAAAATAATTAAAAAACAAAAATTATAATTTTTTGATAAGAAATTAAACCTTTCCTAATAAAACTACCGTAATAACTAATGAAAAGAAATATTTAATTAAGAAATTTACAAGTACGGACCACATGCAATAACTACCACACTTAAATTTAATTAAATAAAAAATCGAAAAAAATTTCCCTCCAAAAAAGAAACCATTGGTGGTTTTATTTCAAAATAAGTGATTTCAATACTAACCACTAGATTAACAATCAACCACAATGATGCATCTTCGCTCAAAATAACTAATTTGAGGGAGGATGCAACTGAACTGGCTCATATATATATATATATGTATGTATATATATGTATATATGTATGTATATATATATATATGTGTGTGTATATATATATATATATATATATGTATATATATATATATACACACACATATATATATGATTTACTTTTCCCTAGAGAGAATGGGACCACCTTTTTTTTAGAATGGGATTCACAAAGATATGATCGTTACTTTTTGCTTGCAGACCACAACTCCTAATATATTACATGCTCCCTCAACATTTAAAACTACTTTTATATCCAGCAAATCTGGTTTGTGATTTTTTTTTAAAATTCAAAATTCAAACAAAACAAAACCCTCCCCTCTAAATCAAAACCCTAAAATCTATTTAAACCAACCCCACCCCCCATCCAAACCCTACAGCAGCCGCCATTCCACTACCCTCTCCATCCACGACGCCCTCCCCAGCCCGAAGCCCTCCTCGCCATAGATCTTCACCTCCTCCGGCCGCCCGCTGCTGCCCCCGATGACCTCCCCTCCATGCCCGCAGCCCACACACACACACGAACACACCTCCAAAACCGGCCGCCCACTCTTGTCGCCGACGACCTCCCCTCCATGCCCGCCACCCACACACACACGAACACACTTCCAAAACCGCCGTAAAGAACGGGGTCGTCGCCCCGATCGCTTGGTTGAATGAAACCGGCGAGTACCACAATGACACATTCCCACTCACCACAGACCCACAAAACACCAGGCTGAGCCCGGCAATCTTCGCCTGCTGCACCCTCAACCTGACAGCCTACATGGGGACGACCTTCATCCAAGCAATGGCGATGTAGCTGAGTAGCGAGCACACGGTCATGTGGCACATGGTGAGGAAGATCGGGTACTCGAAGTCGTAGTTGCTGAGGAGGAGGATGCCGATGTTGGATGAGTACCGTGCCACCACCAGCCCCACCGTGAACATCCGGCCTCCGCCTCCGCTGACGCCATTCCCCGGCCCACCTGCCAGCGTTCCCAGGGCCTTGCCCTTATCCATCTTCAAACCGGATCTGAAGACGGAAAGCATGGCTCTGAGACAGATCGTCCTCCCACAAGCTCGACCACGGGACCGAACCCCACGACTCTGTGCTCCCAGAGCCTCCTCCGCCGCGAGAGCCAGCACCGTCTCCCTAATGCAGTTACACCAGAGATGGCCCCAGAACATAGATAATTGCAGTTTTGATCTGAGTTCTTGAATTTGTATAATTGCGTTTGAATAGTTTGTTGTAATAATTTACTTTCGTGTTACTGTTTGAGGCCCAAATAAGTAATACTAATTTAGTTTTATTGTAACAATTTAGTTTTGTGTTACTGTTTAGGGTCCATTTTAGTAATATTAATTTAATTTTTTAGTAACAAATTAGTTTCGTGTTACTGTTTAGCGCCTAAATTGGTAATATTAATTTGAACTGTTAAATATTATTTTTATTTATTATAGTTATGAAATTATTTTGTATTCAATTCAATAATTATTTTTAATTCGTTGAATAACACCTAACTAAAAATAAATATTTGATAGAATTAAACATTCGGTGATACAACTATTTTTTTATTCAGTTTAGTGATACAAAACTATTTTTTTTCACATCGGTAATACTAAATCGAAAAATTAAATTATTTTTTATTTAGATCAATAACTACCAAACTTAAATATAATTAAATAAAAAATTGAAAAAAATTTCCCTTCATAAAAAAACCACTAATGGTATTGATTCAAAATAAGTGGTTTTCATAAATACCATTAGATCAATATCCAATGGCTATATTACATCTTCCCTCAAAATAGCTAATTTGAGGGAGGATGCAACTAAACCGGCAAAACAATAGATTCTAAATATATCCAATTGGTGAATAGGTTCTAATGCTACTACTCACATAAGTGTGTCAACGTAGGACTGCTTGAGTTGTTAGATACCAAATAATGTTGAAAGATATATCTATATAGGTGATGGCAAAATAATTAAAATTAAGGTCATAGTGACTTTTAGGTTATTGTTAAAGGCTAGTTATTATTTGGAATTGAAAGAGACTAATGTTGTACCATCTTTTAAACGAAATTTAATTTCTATTTCTATATTAGACAAATCTGGTTATCATTGTTCACATGAAAATGATAAAGTAAGTCTTTTTCAATGTTCAAATCTTGTGGGTACTGGTTATTTAATTTATCATGATAACCTATATTTGTTTGATATTGTTGCCTCATTTAATGAAACCTTGCATTGAAGTTCACGTGGTACAAATTGTAAATTAGTAAATAAGAATTCTGCTATGCTATGACACATGTGTTTAGGTCATATCTCTAAGCAAAGAATAGAGAGGCATGTATTAGAATTCTAGATTCCCTTGATTTAATAGACTTTCAAGTTTACATTGAACATATAAAAAAGAAGCAGACAAACATTAGAAGATTAGATGTCAACAGGAGCTTAGATGTCTAATAACTCATTCATACGAATATTTGTGCATCGTTTAGATGACTTCTTGAAATTAAATATTCATTAGTAAGATTTAAGGGAATGGCTCCTTAGTCTGGAATATCCACTCAAAGGACATGATGAGGATAAAGATCCTCTTTAATCTCGATTATGATTGACCAGATATCCCTCGCCAAGAAGGGAACGAAGACACAATGGTTTACTATTCTTGTCAATATCTAAACCAACATTAAAATCGAAGGTCTAACATAGATAGAAATACGGTAGACACAAGAACTTTCTTTATTTATTAGATTACGTATGTGTGGTTTCACATGCATCACTTATTTACTTAGTTACAATATCGTAGTCTCAACCATTTAAGGTCTAGATCGAGCAGTCTTCAACGTCGGCAACGTCCCACACAATATTTCTCCTGTTCCCAATAAACTATCGGATCACGACAACGGAAATGACGATGATAACGCCAACGATGGCAGCACCATCCCCCAGACGTACGTGCTCCCACTGCATCATCTAGTGCAAATGAATGATGGAAAAAAATTAGTTGTAAATATCAAGGATAGGATCTTGCAGATCATTTCATCCCTTCAACAATAAAAGGAAGCACGACAATTAAAAAAGAAAAAACAACTATCACAAACTTTTATTCATATATTTGTTATAGTTTGACTAATAATTTTGTTATCAACTTACTCACCAACGGATTCCTTCGTTGTGTTCTCAGCTAAGACAAGAAGATCAGATGAAACAAGCAAAAGAGCAACCATGAGAACAGAAAAGACGAGTAGAGACTTGGGTGCCATTGTGATCTCAATAGGTAGAATGAGGAGAAAACACTAATTTTGGGATGTGCAGAAGAGTTATGGAAATATGGTCTATTTATAACAAAATATGTCTCTTTGAGACGTCACTAGTTGGGGCTGCAATTGTAAATTTATGTGCCCCACACCCAATCACTATCACGACATGCATAAAGAATGAAGAGGGTACTAGCTCACGTTTGAATTGCCATTTTTAATAACGAAAACTTTCAAATCGAAAAATATTTTATTCTTATCTTTGATATTTTACTCAACATGATGTTGAACATAAAGTCATTACATTTTTTTTTGAACATCAAATGATTTTTATTTGTTAATTGCCCCTTTTTTAAGCATGTACCTATGTAGTGCTTGAGATGTACGCCGTGGTTTTCAAAAGCAAATCTTCCCTTAAGTTCCAAATCAGATGGATATGGGATGGGTATAGTATTATTTATATCCTAATCTTTTAAATTTAAGTGGATATAAACCTACATCTCCTATAATTCTACCCTTATTTGCCTCATCACTAGCTGTATAATATAAAATTGGTAGTGTAAACAGGAATAATCTTGTTTAAGAAAATGTTTTAAACATTTAAGGTCCATTTGGATATCCCAAAAAACTATGGTATTCGTCAAAAAATACAGTTTTAGAAAACATAGTTTTTTACTTTAATTTGGACCGTTTGGATAATAACAAAAAAATCATTTTGAAACTATAGTTAAGGGTTAAAACAAGGTTTTGAGCAAAAGAGATGTCATCTCTTTTTTCCACGAAATCATGTTTTTCCGGGCACAACCTTCTCCCTCTCACACCCCCATCTTCTCCCTCTCGTTCCTCTCTTCCTCCTTGCGTAGCTGCCATCTTTGCCGTCACTGCTACTAGATCATCTTTGTAGATCATCGTTACTGTCGTCGCTACTAGATCATCTTTGCAAATCATCGTTGTCGTCGTCACTACTAGATCATCTTCCTTCCGGCAAGCCCTCCTCCCTCCATTCTCCCTCTTACGCCACCATCGATACTCCTGTAATGCTCAATTCTCTATCGACATCACCACACTCAATAGTTTCTGACTATCAACCTCATCCTCCCCAACTCCATTGCCGCCCACTCTCTTACCTCGAGCACCACAGGCCTGATCTTCTCCACCCCCACAGTGTCGATCACCCTGCTCCCTTGCCTAACCCCAGCCCTTTGATCTCACCTCCCTACAATAGATCCCACCTCAATGGCAAAGTCTTGCTGGTGGTGGTAGTACTTCACTTCTGCTTCGCCAGCAAGAAGCTGAGTAGGAAGAAAATGAAGAAGCACAGGGCTGACCTCTTCCATAGTGGCGGGGATGGTTTGTGGGAGGAGCGAGGAAAGGAGAGGAGTCGTCCCAGGACAAGGACAAGCAAGCGTGGTGGCACCAACAAGGGTTTTTGGTGCCAAGAACAGTAGGAGGGAGATGGAGAACAAGAAGGCGGAGCAAGGGTGGTGGTGCTGGCAATGGTTTCTTGTACTAAGAGCAGTTGGAGGGTTTATAACCAATACTAAAATTGCCATAGATCACAACAACGTTACACCAAAAACCTTTATCTGTTTTTAAAATCTCGATTTCTTTCCAAGGTTTACTTGAATGAACACCAATCCAATACTATGAATTCAAAACTTTAATCTAAATTCCAAGCTTTAAGCAAACAATTTTGAATATTAAGTGTTTAAACAAATAACTAAAATCCCATCTATTACTTTATACATTGTAAACTATTAGAACTTAAGAATTTATAGTTAAAACATTATGCTTGAATGTTCTGTTAAAAATTAAATCAAAATTGTTAAACAAGTATATAAAACATTGTTCATCATTTCATAATTTTAGAAGAAAACTAAAATAAAAAAAATAATGTGATTAGAATAATGTAGGTAGTCAAGTAAATGGGTGATGGGTACATAGTTACCCTTACCCGTACCATATAGGAATATGGGTAAATGGGTGATAGGTAAATGGGTAATAGAGTAAAATTATCTTTACCCTTATCTATATAAAACAAGACAGGTTGAGACAAATAAGTGAATAATGGGTAACGGGTAAATACCTTTTCTGTTTACAAACTTAAACCGTGAAAGAAAGTCAATGTTTTCAACTTCCTTAAATAACTTATAAATCTAATGATGTCATTTGAGTACAAATAAATACTTTTGTAATGATTAAACAAAATAAAGTACGAAGTAAGAAATCTAAGAGAATATTTTTCAAAATTTATATACATTGTTTCAATTTGTATATTCAATGATATCATGTGATTGATTGATTGAATGAGATGTTCTAGTGTGATGAATTTTAAAACAAAGTAGTAACAATCTTTCTCATGAAATTATACTTTTTATAAAAAAAATTGCTAAACTTGCATGAATTTATTCTCAAATAAATCACTAAACTATAACTAAAAAATGGGTTGAAATGATCATTTCTAACACTACAAGAAAGTTATATATAGATCTCCAATTTGTTGGCTTATCAAGGTCTAATTGTATATGATTTGGAAGCACGCGTCAACAGTACAAAGCAGAGCATAACACGAAAAAGCAAAGTAGCTAAATATACTTATAATATTTGATGTTTGAGGTAATAGAGATTTTCAACCTATGGACAAAACATAATTCTCAAAACAATCCTTGAGAATATCAAGCATTGTTTCCCTCAACATGTCTTTGAATTGAATAAGTTAAAGCTCATTAGGAGATGAAAGTTGATTAACTGATTGTGATGATCGTACTAATTGTACTATCCTTGTGGAGGATTCACGAGAACTAAACCCAAACATATGTCCTTTCATAACATGTATATGCATGTTGAGTATGCCTTCACTTCTTTTGTAGTCATCCTCTTTCTTAAGTGCATTTGGGTTCTATGCCTTCACTTCTTTTGTAGTCATCCTCTTTCTTAAGTGCATTTGGGTTCTATGTATTTGTTTCTTCCTTCTATAACATTGCTTATTCTCTTGTATTGTTGAAACCTTTTTCTTCCACTTATATGGTGGACTATGTCTAAACAATATTAATCTTTACATTTTTTATTGCTTGTTCTGTTCATTTGTTAGATCTTCGTACTCTGGTACCACTACTTATGTGCACATCTCCTAATAACATTAGGTTTCAATCATTACTTAGACGCTTCCAATGGAATTTGCTTTGAATACGTGATGATATATGCTCAAATACTTGTTGCATGGTTAAATGCATGGGACAAGTTTATATGAAGCTAGACAGATCCATAATTATTTTCATCAAACCTCATTTAAGTTATTTTTTGTTTGGTAGCTCTCTTTATATTTTCATTACATTTCACTAAACTTTGCTATAGTTTCAAAGTTTCTTGGTTGAGGAAATTGGTTAAACCCTTATAAAGGCTAAGTCATAGGGAATGGATTAAACCCTTAAACAACATAAGTCTTTGGTCCATCAAAGCCCACTTGTGTCTACCTATAGCAAACCAAAACATCTAAACTCAACATTGAATCCAAGTGTTGAACCCAAATCTATGCATGAACTCCGATGTTTCTTCTATCAAGAAAAAATCAGAACAACAAACTAGCAAAATCCAAGCACGTGTCATAAATTCTATCAATCTAATTCATGCACAACAGAAATACTCCACTAAACCAATTATGTGTCACACACCAAATCATGAAAAAAACAATCAAGCATCAATGTAATAAGTCTTTCCAATCATGCATAATCAAAAAAATATTCTAAACTAAATCTAGTTAACATGATGACAAGCTAAATCAAAGATATCATCATGCACATTGTTATCTAGCAAATAAATCAAATACTCTAAACTTATACGACCAAGATTTGAAACAACACTTTGAGCCAGATAGCTACATTTTTCATTTTTATTTTATCTTTTCATTCTAGTTATAGCTACACAAATTCTAAACTAAATCTACTCATATACAACTAAGCATATTAAATAGAAAAAAAACTAATAACTAAATACTCACCAAAATCTCTGATGAGTGGTAGCATGACTCCATCCTATGCATACTAGCAAAACCTACTCTTAACTCAACACCTGTGAAAGCCACAATTCAAAACATACATGAGTGACCACTCTAAATGATCACTTAGCACACACCCCACTTAAATGACTCGGCGACCACTGCTGAGAACAACCAAGTATAGGCGTTTCACCAAGATGCTGTAATACCACAATAGCGCAACTCACCATTGCCTAACAAGCAGCAAAACCTCAAAACCTTGGCTTTAAATCTTTTCTTTTCTTTTTCCTTTTCAAAACTACATGCATGTTCTTTCAAAATCCTTTATGCACACTTAAATGGCCACTCTCGCTAAGTTAAGTTCAAAAACAACATAGGCTGATCCCATCCACTCCCTAAGGGGACCAGGTAACCAGCAGTGCTTGAATGCTCACAATTACAAACAGCACACCCACAACAGCCACAAAACTCAAACCACAGAGCCCCTGTTATGTACAACACGGTCCCCTTTGGACTAGAGCAGCAACACCAAAGCAACGGAGCCACTGCTCCAAAACATAATGCCACACAAGTGCAACACTATAACCACTAGCAAACAACAATGTGTCAAGCTGTCTGACGCCAAGAAACTAACATTGGCTACAAGCAATCCACCGAGGAGCGACCACAGTATCTACACTACCATAGACAATTACCCTATGAAGGAGTCTATCTGCCCCAATGTCCTTCTACCTAAAGGAACCTCCAAAGGCTAGCCATACACCAAGAAAGCCTACTCACCCTCCTCTAGCAGGCCATTCTTTCTTAGGACAACCACATGGTACGTCCTCTAAGCACCATACATGGTGCTTGAACCCATGAAGGCCCCTCACCTCCCAGGCTTAGCTAGCACTCACTAGCCTTTGTACCCATAGGAACCAGGGTATCACATCCAGCTACGTAGGAGTCTCATAACTCTTGAGTCTGCTGCCACGATACCACTAGGTACAAGCAGTACCATGAGTCTTCGACACTTAGGACGAACGGAGAGACCTCCTAACCCAATTGGCACCTCGACCCGTGGACCTCAACCTTAGCCTCAGAACAACAATCAAGAGTATCATACCTTTAGAATCCGACGAACATGTCTTAGCCTCTTAGTCTCTAACCTCAATGTAGGTGACATGCTTGACCACCCAGGAATGTCGTCACATCCCCTAGTCCACACAACACGACCCCTCCGGTTTCTTGGTCCACGCAAATAGAAAACCCTAAAAAACATTTTCCAAAACTTTTGCAAACTGTCACATTTCCTTTGCCAAAATCCTTTTCAAAATCATTTCGAAATCCTTTAAATAACCTTCCGAAAACACTGTAATTACTATGTTGAACGTGGCACAAAAACTTAAATCCAAAACCACAACTCAAAACAAAGCCTTGATAGCTCCTCTGTCAGGCCCAACAAGTCATGCCTTGGGAGTGTCGTAGTTCTAGAGTATCACACTCAACCTATGATAACAATCCAAGAAAACACCCAAGCAATGGTCATGAAAAGTCCCATTCAACTTACAAGACCAAAACTCTAACATCAGACACACCTAGTACTCTAAGTCCTGGTGCCAAAGTGTAAAAGGCCTACTGACTTGTGTCTCATAAAAGCCACAACTAGCTCGGTGCCAAACACCCAAACAATGCCACTGAATACCTAATTCAGTGCACCACACCAAAGCCAAATCATCATATAGACCTAGGGATGAAATCTTGATCCCTATCATCCAATCTAAACCATTAGGGGAAAGACTTAAAATTTCTAAGTCATATAATCTTTTATTTTACCCATAACATAAGAAAATCTTACTAATTCATTTTAGGCATTTCTAGAATTATTCTAAAAAATCTCCTAATCTCTTATTGTAACATCCCAAACCTTAACCTTCTCACTTAATCATGGTTAATAATAATTAATTAATTATTAAGTTATTTTAGTGAAGGTTACCAACAAAAGTGTGTGGTGGCTCGTGGAAGTGCGGGACCGAAGATGGATTAATGATGGATGCCATAGTGCCACTGAGACCCTAATTCGTAAGTTATTTCATGAATTATAGATATTTGGAATATTTCCTCCTTCTCCAAGGATGTTTGCACAAAATTCATGTGAAAAGTTCAATAAACAAATGGCTACATAGGGGAGGGCGGCGAAAGGAGTATGGGATGCATGCGTTGCAAATGAAAAAAAACGAAGAGAAAACAGGAGGGAGGAAGAAGAAGGCTCGAGAAGAGAAAAGAAAAGGGGGAAGAAAAAGAAAGAAGAGAAAAGGAGCACAAGAGAGGGAGGAAGATAAGAGGCGAAGTCAAGTCTGGGAAGAGGAAGTTGAGAAATAGAGAGAGAAGGGTGGCTCGTTGGTGAAGAAAAGAGAAGGAAGAAACCAGTGGAAAGAAGAAGGAAGAAGGGAATAAGAAATAGAGAAGATGGTCAAGGTACACACCCCATTTCCCTTAATTCTCCTCATTTAAGCTTAAGATTTGTTATATATATTGAGTGGGAATGATTTGGATACATGATATGAATTTTGTGGATTTTAAGTAGATTTTGATGAATTTTAGAAGAAATCATGAGAAACATCACTACTAAGCTTATTTGCGTCTTCTTAGTTCAATCATGTATACCTTGAGCTATAAGTATTGAAATTGATTGATTTTTGTGCCATTAGAAAGTAGACTCGAAGATCTTTAATTCAGTAGCCTACTTGTTAATTTTTGTGGTCTATAGAAATACCAATTCATGTGTAAAGATGGCTAACCCATTAAATATGCCAAACTGAGTCTTATGACTTCAAGCATTTATATCTCGAATAGATATGGGATTGGAATGAAATTTGTCCCAAAAGAAATTAGGCATAGAATACTTTATTTGAGAATTTTCATATAATTTTTGGTTCACCGTAAGTTGGTCTGCTGAAGGTCTCAACTTTAGCAATTGGGTCTATTTCAGAGCAAAATTCAGTATGTAGATATTGCCTAAAATGGCATATCGAAATTTTCAAGTACGCTAAATAAGAGAATTTCATAATCAAGCTCTGAACCAAATTTGAGTATTTTAAAAGTTGATTAATATATATATATATGGGTGTATATATGTATTAATCTTGGAGAAATAATTAAGTTGACACAAGAACAAGAGGAGAATCATTAAGATAGTCTTGGGAATGGCCCAAAAAGAATTAGCAAGATGAATTAAGGTTTGGTCTTGTAAGTCATTGAGGACTTAAGAACACTGTGAGCTTCTGTGTGGTTCCTTAGGGTGAACCTATGAGAAGATAAGAGTATCTTTGAGAAGTGATTTTCTAAAGAGTTTTCTATAGATTCCTAAAGAGCGTGGATGACTTTAAACAGTGGTTTCTAAAGAATTTTGATAGGGAACTATAAGGATTTCTATGGTGTCCCTTTGCACAGCATTTAGTGGTATTTTTAGAAATGGTTTTCAAGCATTTTCAAAAATTGTTTCCAAAAGGGTTTGAAAAAGAAATGTATAAATTTGCAAAGGTTTTGAAAGGTTTTCCATGGTTTTCTATTAGTTAAGGCCAAGAGATCGACGAGACGTGTTGCCAGGACCAAGGGATGTGACGACATTCTTGAGGTAGTCAAGCACATTGCCTAGGGTGAGGCTAAAGACCAAGAGGCTGATGTAAGTCTTCGTCGGATCTTGGAAGTATGAGATTCATGGATTGTCGTTGACGAGACCAAGGCTAATGTCCACGGGTCAAGGGCCGGCTGGATTGGAGGTATGAGACTCTGTTTATTCAGGTACCGAAGACCTAGGGTACTGACTGTACATAGAAATACGTGACAGCAAGCCAAGGGGTATGAGACCTCTGAGTGGCTAGATGTGACACCTTGGTCAGTACGGATATTGAGACAGAGACTGTTAGGTATTGGTAGGGCCTTGGTTGAGAGAGTTCTCAGGTGTCTGGGTACACAAGGGCATCGAGAGGAGACACATCCCCATGCTATTTGAGACAAAGACCAGTGTAGTCCTAGTACAGTGAGGCCTGTTGGTCAGGGCAATGGTATACCTTTCGTGGGGATTTTCACCATGGCAGTGCAAACACCGTTGGTCGTGCTTTAGTGGACTACTTATGGTCAAATGTTGGCTACTTGGCGTTGGGCAACACGACACACCAGAGAGGCCTAAAGGTCAGAGTTTGTTGAGATTAGAGTTTTAGGGCTAATTCTAGCCAAGACTTGTGTTTTAGATTGAAATTTAGTCTAGAGATGCTTCCAGATATGCATTAGTTTAAAGCATAAGATTTTTACAGACATAGAAAGATATTTCAGAAAAGCATGAGATTTTCAAAGAAAATAAAAGTATTTTAGAAAAGCATGAGATTTTCTAAAAAATAAAAGTGTTTCAGAAAAGCATAGATTTTAAAAGAAAAAAAGATGCTTGAGAAAAGTATGAGATATTAAAGTAAAAAGAAAGTGTTTAGAAAGAACAAGGATTGTACCAGTTTTGAGATTTACTTGTTGTTTAACTGAGCAGAGGCTCA